>JAJPUD010007190.1:98465-112706 GCA_023553655.1 Myrmecobius fasciatus | reverse complement strand
AAAAAAGAGGAAAGGGACAAATTAGATCACATGATGAGATGCAAAAGACTTATTACCATCAAGGGAAAGAAGGTAAGGGGATGAGCATTGTCCAAAACTTGATCTCAGCAGTTTTGGCTCAAAGAGGGAATAACTTGATCATTCAATTAGGTATAGAAATTAACCTAGCCCTATAAAGAAGTAGGACAAGAAAGAGGAAAGAAAGGGGAGGTATTGGATAGAGGAGAGTGCAAAAACAATGGTGAACAAAAATGAGAGAACAGGGAAGGTGATAGAAGATAAGCTAGTGGGTGGGGTGGGGAAAAAAACCAAACATTACTAAGGACAGGATGGAAAGAAAGAACAGTATATACAGAGGAGAAAATAGGATGGAAAGAAATACAAAGCTGGTAATCATAACTGTGAATGTGAATTGTGAATTTACCACCAATGAAAAAGAAATGAGCAACAGTTGGGAGCTATTTTGCCCAATTGTATGGCAGTAAATCTGACAATCTAACCAAAAATGGATGAATATTTACAAAAAATATAAATTGTTCAGATTAACAGAAGAGAAAATAAGTCATTTGAATAGTCCTATTAGAAAAAGTAATTAAACAAGTAATTAATTAATTCCCTAAATTCCCTAAATTCCCTAAAAAGAATCTTAAATGGATTTACAAGTGAATTCTACCAAACATTTAAAGAATAACTAATTCCAACTGTGTACAAAACACTAGGGGAAATAGGGGAAGGAGGAGTTCTGCCAAATTTCTTCTATGACACAAATATGGTAGTGATACATAAAATAAGAAAAGCCCATACAGAGAAATAAAATTCCATACCAATCTCCTTAAGGAGTATTGATGGAAATTTTTTTTAAAAATTATTAGCAATGAGATTACAGCAATTTATCAGTAGGATAATACACTATAACCAAGTGGTATTTATAACAGAAATGTAAAGCTGGTCTAATATCAGGTAAAATATTACTATAATTACCTATTTCAATAAAAAAACAACAGAAATAATATGACAATCTCAATAGATGCAGAAAAAGCTTTGGACAAAATACAGCACCCATTCCTATTAAAAACACTGGAGAACATAGGGATAAAGGGAACTTTCTTTAAAATAATTAGTATCTGTCTAAAACGAACAGCAAGCATTATTTGTAATGGAGAGAAGCTGGACAGATTCTCAATAAGACCAATGGTGAAACAAGGATGTCTGTTATTCCCATTATTATTCAATATTGTACTAGAAATGTTGGCTTTAGCAATAAGAAAAGAAAAAAAAATTAGAAGAGGCAATGAGGAAATAAAATTATCACTCTTTACAGATGATATGATGATATACTTAGAGAATCCTATAAAATCATCCAAAAACCTACTTGAAAAATTTAAGTTTTAGCAAAGTTGCAGGATATAAAATAAACTCACATGAATCATACATAGAAATAATCTATATATTACTGACAAAGTCCATCAGCAGGAGATAGAAAGAGAAATTCCATTTAAAATAACTGTAGACAAAATAAAATATTTGGTTGTCTATCAGTAAAGAAAAATTCAGGAACTATATGAGCACAATTACAAAACACTTCTCACACAAAGTCAAATCTAAAAATTTGGCAAAATGTCAATTCCTCGTGGGTAGGCTGAGCTAATATAATAAAAGTGGCAAATATCTACTTGTTCAGTGTCATATCAATCAACCTGACAAAAAAATATTTTATTGAACTAGAAAAAAATAATAAAATTCATCTGGAAGAAGAAAAGTTCAAGAATACCAAAGAGATTGATGAAAAAAATGAAAAAGATGGTGGATTAGTAGTATCAGGTCTAAAAATTATATTATAAAGCATCAGTAATGAAAGCCATTTGGTACTGGCTAAAATATAGAGTGGTGGATCAGTGGCACAGATTAGATACACATGATACAATAATAAAAGCCTATAGCAAATAGCAACATAGTATTTCATAAACCCTCAAACTCCATATTTTGGGATAAGAAATCAATATTTCACAAAAATTGTGGAGAAAACTGGAAAATAATGTCACAAATTCATTATAGATCTACACCTCACATCCCATACCACAATAAAATCAAAATGAGTACATGATTTGGTCATAAAGAGTGATGTCATAAATAACTAGGAGTAAATGATAATTTAGCCATCAGATCTGTGGAGAAGGGAGGAATTTAAAAGAGATCTAGAGAACATTATGAAAGGCAAAATGGACAACTTTAATGACATTTAAAATAAAAGGATTTTACACAAACAAAACCAACAGAACCAAAATGAAAAGGAAAGTACAAAATTGGGGAAAAAATCTTTACAATCCATGTTTCTGATAAAGGTCTCTTTTCTAAAATATATAAAGAACTGTATCAAACTTTATAAAAATTCATGTCATTCTCCAATTGATAAGTGGTTAAAGGATGTAAACAATTTTAAAATGAGGAAATTAAAGCCGAATATAATCATATGAAAAAATGCTCTAAATTATTATTGATTAGAGAAATGCAAAGTAAAACAACTCTGAAGTACCACCTCAGACCTCTCAGATTGATTTGGAGCAGCTCTTTTTGTAGTATCAAAGAATTGAAAAATTGATAGATGCCCATCAGTTGGTGAATGGCTGAACAAGTTGTGTTATATGAAGGCAATGAATGTTATTGGTCTATAAAAAATGGCAAATTACCTGATTTTAGATTTTAGAAAGGCCTGAAAAGATTTACATGAACTAATGCTAAGTGAAACAAGCAGAACCAGGAATATGTTGTACATATTAACAGCAAGCTTGGTGGTGATAAACTATAAAAGACTCAGTTCTTCTCAATGTTTCAATGATGCAAGGCAATCCCAACAGACTATGGATAGAATTTTTTTATTTTAGTTAATATTGCTAATGCAATGTTGAATTTTAATGGTAATAATGAGCTTCTTTATTTCTCCATTGATGATGTAGAAAAGACTCATTCTGATTAAACTATTTGCTGTTTAGTGTTAGATAGAGGCTACTTATTATTTTGAGAAGAATTTCATCTATTTCCATTTTTCGGTGTTTTGATAGGAAGAGATGCTAAATTCTATCAAGAGTATTTTTTCTACATCTATTGATATAATCACATAAGTTATGTTCCTAGTATAAAATCCACTTTGTCATAGTATATAATCTTTGTATCCTTGCTAATTATTTATTTCAAATTTTTTGCATAATTCTCATTAGGGGAATTAATTATTTTCTTTTTTCCATTTTTGATCTCTCTGATTTAGGAATAAAAACAATATTTGTCTCACAAAAAATGGTAGGACATCCTCTTTACCTATTTTTTCCAAATATATATATAATACTGTAATTAATTATTTTAGATTTTTGCTATCATTCACTTTTAAGTCTATTTAATACTGGGTCCCCATACACATACCTTGGAGAGTTCATTTATGTTTGGCTAAATTTCTTTTTTTTAATATGCCATTATATGAGTATGTTGTTTCCATTTCTAATAATCTGGGCAACATATAGTTGTACCTACTTGATTTAGATAATCAGGTTTTTTTTATTAAAGTTTTTTTTTATTTGCAAAACATATGTATAGGTAGTTCTTCAACACTAACCCTTACAAAGCTTTCTGGTACAAATTTTCCCCCCTTACTCCCCTCCCCTCCCCTAGATGGCAGGAAGTCCATTGCATGTTAATTATGTTAAAATACTTGACAAGTCGAATATATGTATACATATTTCCACCCTTATCTTGCTGTTCAAGAAAAATCATATCTATAAGAAAAAAATCTGAGAAAGGAAACCCAATGCAAGCAAACATCAATAGAGAGCATGAAAATATTATGTTGTGGTCCACATTTCATATCCCTCTCTCTGGGTATATATGGCTTTCTTCATTACTGAAAAATTGGAACTGGCACATCATTGTTGAAGAGAGCCCTATCCATCAGAAGAGATCATCATATAGTCATGTTGTTGCCATGTATGAATATCTCCTGGCTCTATTCATTTCACTTAGCATCAGTTCATGCAAGTCTTTCCAGGCCTCTCTGAAATCATCTTGCTGGTCATTTATTATAGAACAATAATATTCCATAACATTCATATACCATAATTTACTCAGCCACTCTCCAGTTGATGGGCATTCATTTAGTTTCAAGTTTCTAGCCACTACAAAAAGGGCTGCCACAAACATTCTTGCACAAGTGGGGCCCTTTCCTTCCTTTAAGATCTTTTTGGGATATAAGCCCAATAGAAACACTGCTGGGTCAAAGGGTATGCACAGTTTGATAATTTTTTGAGCATAGTTCCAAACTGTAGATAATCAGTTTTATTGAAAAATATTTAGGGAAATAACTCTGAAAATTACTTTAATTTTGTCTTCATTGGTTATGCATCCACGGTTTTAATTGTAGATATTGATAATTCAGTTTTTTCTTTAAGTCAAATTTTCCAACAGTTTGTCTATTTTTTTATAAAAGCAGTTTTTCATTTTAGTAATTAGTTCCATTTTGAAATTTCAATTTTATTAATCTCACCTTATCAGAATTCCTAAAATGGAGTTTAATAAAAGATTTTTAATTATTTTTTTCTAGTTAGGTTGTTTTTTTGTTTTGTTTTGTTTTTTTGTTTTTGGATTGCATGGTCTATCTACTGATTTCTCCTGTTTTTTTTTCTCCTATTGATATAAGTATTTAAATTTCCCCTAAGTCATGGATTGACTGTATCCTACAAATTTTGGTATACTGTCTCATTGTTTTTATTATTTTAATAAAGTTTATTTTGCTCCTATGATTTGTTCTTTTGTTAACCATTCTTGAGCATGAGGTTATCTAATTTCCCATTAATTATTATGCTGTTTTTAAGGCCTTTTATTGAAAGAAATTTCTATTTCAAAAAGGGTTCATTTAATATTTCTGTTTTTCTGTATTTGTTTGTGAGGTTTTTATGCCCTAATACATGGTCAATTTTTATAAAAGTTACTTTCACAATGGAAAAAAATTTATACTGTTTTCTATTTTTATTCAATATTCTCCACAAGACTATTATATATAAATATCATGGCCAAATTTCAGGACTATCACATCAAGGAAAAAACATTGCAAACAGCTAGAAAGAAACAATTCAAGTACAGAGGAACTGTAATTAGAATCACACAAACTCTGTCAGCTTCCACATTAAAAAATCAAAGGGTCTGGAATCAGATATTCCAAAAGGCAAAAGAACTTGGATTACAGCCAAGAACAAGTTATCCAGCTAGAATGAGCATTATCTTCCAGGGAAGAAGACGGTCATTCAATGATCCAAGAGAATTTCACATATTTCTAATGAAAAGACCAGATCTGAACAAAAAATTCCACCTCCAAATACAAAACTCAAGAGAAGCATAAAAAGGTAAAAAGGAGAGAACTCTTGAGAACTATATTTCTACTATGGGTATCCTTAAAGAATGAAGGTATAATTTGATTTTACTTTGATAATAATGGAAAAGAAATTAGAGGTGGAAGGGATATCATACTGAAAAAAGGGGAAAGGAGGTAAAGTAAGTAAAAAAAGCAGGTAAAATAAGGCAAAATCTCATGAAGAGACATAGAAAATGTAATATAACTGAGGGAAAGAAGGGAGGGCAATGAGCATTTTGTAAATCTTATTCTCATTAGATTGGGCTCTAAAAGAGTATATCAGACACATTTTGGCTTTAAAGAAAAACTTATCCCTCCTTATATGGAAGTAGAAGGGAAAAGAGGAAAAGAAAGGGATAGACTAATAGAAGGATTAGGAGAAAGATGTAAAATTGAGGGAGGGAGTTCTAAAGGGGGGAGGGTTGTTAGAGGGAAGTGGTCATCAAAATAAAATACTGGGGAGGGGGGAAGGGAAAAAGAAGAGAAAAACATAATTTTGGGTAAATAAGAAGGCAGGAAATACAAATATAGTTATTTTAACCATGAATGTGAATGGGATGAACTCTCCCATAAAATGGAAGCAGATAGCAGACTGGATTAAAAGCCAGAATCCGACAATATGTTTTTTACAAGAAACACATCTAAAACATAGAGATACATACAGAGTGAAGGTAAAGGGCTGGAGCAGAATTTTTTATGCTTCAGGCGAACAAAAAAAAGCAGGGGTAGCAATTCTTATCTCAGACAAAGTAAAAGTAAAAACAGATCTAATTAAAAGAGATAAAAAAGGAAACTATATTTTACTAAAGGGTACCATAGACAATAAAGCGGTATCAATATTAAACATATATGCACCAAGTGGTATAGCATCCAAATTCCTAGAGGAGAAACTAACATAGATACAAGGAGAAATACACAGTACAACAAAGTAAAAGTAAAAATAGATCTAATTAAAAGAGAAAAAAAAAGAAACTATATTTTATTAAAGGGTACCATAGACAATAAAGCGGTATCAATACTAAACATATATGCACCAAGGAGTATAGCATCCAAATTCCTAAAGGAAAAACTAACAGAGATGCAAGGAGAAACAGATAGCAAAACTATACTAGTGGGGGATCTCAACCTTGATCTCTCAGAATTAAATAAATCAAACCACAAAATAAATAAGAAAGAAGTTAGGGAGGTAAACAAAATGTTAGAAAAGTTAGGTATGATAGATCTCTGGAGAAAATTAAATGGCGATAGAAGGGAGTATACTTTTTTCTCAGGGGTTCATAGAATTTATACGAAAATTGATCATGTCTTAGGATATAAAAACCTCAAAATCAAATGCAGAAAAGCATAAATAGTAAATGCATCCTTTTCAGATCATGATGCAAAAAAACTCACATGTGATATAAGGCCAGGAGAAAATAGACTAACAGTTAATTGGAAATTAAATAATCTAATCCTGAAGAATGAATGAGTGAAAGAACAAATTATAGACACAATTGATAACTTCATCCAGGAGAATGACTATAATGAGACAACATACCAAAATTTGTGGGATACGACCAAAGCAGTTATAAGGGGTAATTTCATATCTCTAGATGCTTACTTGTATAAAATAGAGAAAGAGAAGATCAATGAATTGGGCTTACAATTTAAAAAGCTAGAAAAAGAGCAAATTAAAAACCCTCAATTAAATACCAAATTGGAAATTCTGAAAATAAAAGGGGAGATTAATAAAATTGAAAATAAGAAAACTTTTGAATTAATAAATAAAACTAACAGTTGGTTTTATGAAAAAACCAACAAAATAGATAAGCCTGTAGTTAATTTGATTAGAAAAAGGAAAGAGGAAAATCAAATTGTTAGTCTCAAAAATGATAAGGGAGGACTTTCCTCCAATGAAGAGCAAATTAGAGTAATAATGGGGAATTACTTTGCCCAACTTTATGCCATAAATTTGATAATCTAAATGAAATGGAGGAATATCTGCAAAAATTTAGATTGCCTAGGTTAACAGAAGATAAAATAAATTATGTAAATAGCCCCATTTTAGAAAAAGAAATAGAACAAGCTATTAATCAACTCCCTAAGAAAAAATCTCCAGGGCCAGATGGATTTACATGTAAATTCTACCAAACATTCAAAGAACAATTAATTCCAATACTATATAAACAATTTGAAAAAATAGGGACAGAAGGTGTACTACCAAATTCCTTCTATGATACAGATATGGTGCTGATAGCTAAACCAGGTAGGGAGAAAACAGAGAAAGAAAACTATAGACCAATTTCCCTAATGAATATTGATGCAAAAATTTTAAATAAGATATTAGCAATGAGATTAAAGAAAGTCATCCCCAGGATAATACACTATGACCAAGTAGGATTTATACCAGGAATTCAGGGCTGGTTCAATATTAGGAAAACTATCAACATATTCAATTATATTAATAGCCAAACTAACAAAAAACATATGATTATTTCAATAGATGCAGAAAAGGTTTTTGATAAAATTCAACACCCATTCCTATTAAACACACTAGAGAGTATAGGAATAAATGGGCTTTTCCTTAAAATGATTAGTAGTATCTACTTAAAGCCATCAGCAAGCATCATATGTAATGGAGTCAAAGTAGAACCATTCGCAATAAGATCGGGAGTGAAATAAGCCTGCCCACTGTCACCATTATTATTTAATATTGTATTAGAAATGTTAGCAGTAAGAGAAGAAAAAAAAGATTAAAGGAATTAGAGTAGGTAATGAGGAAACCAAATTATCACTCTTTGCAGATCATATGATGGTATACTTAGAGAACCCTAGAGACTCAACTAAAAAACTACTACAAAGAATTCACAACTTTAGCAAAGTTGCAGGATACAAAATAAATCCACATAAATCATCAGCATTTTTATATATTACTGACAAAGTTCAGATGCAAGAGATACAAAAAGAAATTCCATTCAAAATAATGGATGATAGTATAAAATATTTGGGAATCTATTTGCAAAGGAAAAGTCAGAAACTATATAAACTAAAGTACAAAACCCTTTCCACACAAATAAAATCAGACATACTCAATTGAAAAAACATTAAATGCTCATGGGTAGACCGAGCAAATATAATTAAAATAACAATACTACCCAAATGAATTTACTTATTTAATGCCATACCAATCAAATTCCCAGGAAATCTTTTGACTCAGTTCTCTAGAAGTTTGAGAAATGAAACTTTTATCAGAAATATTTGCTCCAATTTTTTTTTCACAATTCCTCTTGCTGGTATTTCCCCTATTTACACTATTATCTCTTCATGGTCACCATGCTCCATCTCAAAAATGTCTTGCTTTGACTACCTCCTCCTCCAATCTGCCTTTCCTTCTCAGAAATGCTACATTTCTGAGAAATATGTGTTTGTACATATGTATGTGTGTATTTCCTCTTCAACCCTATCCTGATGAGAATAAATTTCTGTCACTATAGATAGAACCCTCACCCCTAATACTTTCTTCTGTACCAATTTTTCATTTTATGCCTCATTTGTCTGAAATAATTACTACTTTTTATTTCATCTTACAGTTTTTTTTAATCACTTCATCATATACTGCTGAGTCCAAGACTTTCTTCTAATTACCCAAATAATGGTGTCATAAGAGTACTAAAACATTTTCACATATGAAGTAAATAATTTAACCTCATTGAGTCCCTAATAATTGGCCCTCAATGTTTACCTTAAATTTCTCTTGGATGCTATATGTTAAATTTTCTCTTAAATTAGGATAGTTTTATCACAAATACCTGAAAGTCTTTCAGTTCATTAAATGTAATTTTGTTTCATTAAGTCTTATTGTTAGCTTTGCTGGCTAAATTACTCTTGATCATCACTTCAGTTCTTTTGTAATAATTTGTAAAAATGTATAATCTTTATTATAGCACCATAGTATTTAATTTTTTCTTGTTGCTTTAAATATTTTCTCCTTAGTCTGAGAGTTTTGAAACTAAAAGTTTTTCTTCTAGAATCTTGTTCAGATGATGCTTGGTTGATCTTTTTCTATTTGTTTTACTTTCTTGTTCTAGAATTTCAGGACACTTTTCCTTAATAATGCTTTGTAATATTGTATCAAGATTCTTTTTTAAATTGTAATTTTCAGGAAGTCTGACCATTCTTATATGATTTCTCTGTGATCAGTTCCCAAATCAGTTGTTATTTCATTCACCATATGTTTCACATTCTCTTCCACTTTTTGATTCTTTTGATTTTTTAAAAATTATTATATCTTAGAATGATATTAGTTTCCTTTTCTTCAATTCAACTTTTCAAGGAATTTGCTTAAGTATGTTCTCTATTTCAAGTTGATTTTTTTCATAATTTTATTGCATAACTTTCATTTTTTTTCATTTTTTCCTTGATCTCATTTCATTTTTAAAGTTATTTTAAAATTCTTCCAATAAAACTTTGTTGTGCTTGGCACCATTTGATTTTTCCCATAAAAAACAATAGCTTTTTTGCTGTTATCTTCCTCTGAATATGAACCCATATCTTCTCTATCCTGATAGTAGCTTTATGTGTTTGGGTTCTTTCTTTTTTGCTTACTCTTTCCCCAATTGATAAATGGTCAAAGAATATGAACAATTTTCAGATGATGAAATTATAACCATCTATAGTCATATGAAAAAATGCTCTACATCACTATTGATTAGAGAAATGCAAAGTAAAACCACTCTGAGGTACCACCTCAAATACACACCTAAGATGACAGGAAAATATAATGATAAATTTTGGACAGGATATAGGAAAACTGGGACACTGATGCGCTGTTGGATTGAATTATGAAATGATCCAACCATTCTGAAAAAAAAGTTAGAAGTATGCTCAAAGGGCTATCAAATTGTGCATATCTTTGACCCAGCAGTGCCACTTCTAAGTCTGTATGCCAAGGAAGTCATAAAATAGGGAAAAAAAGGACCCAAATGTGCAAAAATGTTTGTAGCAGCTCTTTTTGTGGTAGCAAATAATTGTGAAATTAATAGATGCCCATTAATTGGTGATCAGCTAAATAGATGGTGGTATGTGAAAGTAATGGAATGTTATTGTTCTATAAACAATGAGGAACAGGCTGATTTTAGAAAGGCCTGGAAAGAATTACATGACCTGATGCTGAGTGGAATAAGCAGAAAGAGGAATACATTGCACACAAAAATGTGCCATGATAAACTATGAAAGATTGGGTTCTTCTCAGTGGTTCAGTGACACAAGGCAATTACAATAAACTTTGAATGGGAAATGCCATCTGCATCCAGAAAAAGAACTACGGAAAATGAATATAAATCAACACATATTATGTTCTCTTCTTTTTTTGTTTTTTTTTCCTCTCCCATGTTTTTTTCCTCTGTTTCTGACTTTTCTCTCCCAATATCATTCATTAACCAATGTATATTAAGAAAATAATTAATTAATTAAACAAAAAATAGGATGGAGCTCTTGGTTTGGAGTTGCAGAGAGAAGAGCTGAAGTTAAGTTTGAAGCACCATCCTCCCACCCCACTATTAGATGTGCTTACACTAAAAGTTCTCATTAAAAAAAAATGAACTTGCAAAGAAGAACCCAACCATAGAAACTTACTATGGGGACAAGGAAGACATAGGTTCATCTTCACAAGAGGGTACTGAAATAAGAAAAAAAGCTTCTTCTATCCAAAAGAGTAGTGTTAAATGACTCCCTGCACATAGAGAATTTATAGAAGAACTAAAAAAAGAATTTAAAAATGAAATGAGAGACATTGAGGAAAAACTAAAAAAATAAATCCAAGAAAAACAAGATTATGAAAAAAAAGCTAACCAACTAGAAAAGGAGATACAGAGTCTTATAGATGAAAGTTGCTCTTTAAAAATTAGAATTGTGAGGGGCAGAGTCAAGATGGCAGGGAGCATTCATGACTTTCTGTGACCTCCTTTGATTTTCTCTCAAACCAAAAGCAGATTAAATCTCTAATCTAGTTTTGGAGTCAAAAGAACCCACAAATATTTGAAGTACAACACATTCCCAAAAGTAGATACCTTGGAAGAACTTCAGAATTGGTCTGTTTCAAATGGGCAGGGAGATAGTCAGCTGACCCCAGACTGCAGCAGGGAGACTGGTGCAAGAAGCTGGGGTGGGGAGTCAGAGTGTTGCAGCTTCCATGCAACTGACAATCTTCTGTGAGACTCCTAGACCACTCTGTCCTAGTTGCAAGCAGGGGCTTTGGCAGATTTGCTACAATAGGCAAATTGTAAACCACTGAGCCCCAGCAGAATATGAGACCTAGCCAAATTACTCAGCACAGGAAGTCAATCAACAGAACTATCCCAGGGCAAACTAAATCAGCTGTCACTCCTTTCCATTAAGAGCAGACCTCAACCCTTAAAAAATGAACAAAAAAACAAAAAGAACTCTCACCATAGACAGCTTTTATGGAGAGAGAGAAGAACAGACCTCACATCCTGAGGTTCCTAAAGGCAAAGCAACTCCACATGAAGCCCCAAAGGGAGATAGGAACTGGTCCCCATTTCTCAAGATTTTCTTGGAAGATTGCATAAAGGATCTTAAAGAGAGTTATAAGAGAAAGGGGAAAATGAAATTAGATCATTGCAAGAAGGAATGGAAAAAATATATAATGCCCTACAAAATAGATATGAAAAAGATACCAATTCCCTGATATTATGCTGGGCACATAGCAATGTTCTGCTTTGTTTTGTTTTATCATGTTTTGTATTCCTCTTCTGTTTTTCTTTCTTTTTATTCTATTTCTTTTAATAAAAAAAAATAGAGGGGGGGCAGAGCCAAGATGGCAAACTGCGAACACCTTTCTCTGTGAACTCCTGGGACATTCCCTCAAACCCAGACAAAGTAAGCCTTCCAACTGGTTTCTGAGTGAGGGCCCCACCAAGCATTTGGACTACAACGCACTTCTATCAAAGATCTACCTTGAAAAAACTCCGGAGAAGGTTAGCCTCAGGGGAAATCGGCCGCTGGTCGCGATCAGACTCCAGCCGGGGCGGAAGTCAAGGCTGCGATAGAGGGACGGATTTTGGGCACCCAGGAAGCCCCTGGGAGACTCCTGGGCCACTTTGCTCTGCTTGCGGGCAGGTGCTTTGGCAGATCTGCCTTTGGAAAAGGGTGGATCGAGAGCAGCTGAAAACGTGGTCCTAGTGCGAATCTAGCCCGACCAGCCTCAGACCGGAAGTCAACTCGGCAAACTGCCCCAGGGCAAATACAAATTGTTGCAGTTTTCTCGGCTTTTGACCAATATCCCAACCTTAAATCATGAGCAAGAAGCAGAAGAGAGCTCTCACCATAGAAAGCTTTTACGGAGAAAAAATAGAACAGTCCCCAGATCCTGACATGAAAACAATCCCAGATGAAGCCACAAAGGCAGACTTAAGTTGGTCTCCCTTTCAGAAGGCTTACCTGGATGATTGCATTAAGAATCTCAAAAGAGAGCTAGAAGAAGAATGGGGAAATAAATTGAGATCAGGGCAACAGAAATATCAAAAACTGGAAAATAGGACTGGGGAATTGGAAAAAGAAAACAGTTCACTGAAAAACAAAATTGCTGAATTGGAAAAAATCACCAATTCACTGGAAAATAAAAATGGTGAACTGAAAATCAAAATTGGTGAATTGGAAAAAGACAACAATTCACTGAAAAACAAAATTGGTGAATTGGAAAAAGACAACAATTCACTGAAAAATAAAACTGGCAAAATGGAAAAAGAATGCATTGAATCAAGAAATTCAATTGGCCAGCTACAAAAGGAGCTAAAAAAGATAACTGAAGGAAATAATACTTTAAAAATTAAAATTGAACAAATAGAAGTAAATGACTCAATAAGACTGCAAGAATCAATCAAACAAAAACAAAAAATGAAAAAATAGAAGAAAATATGAAATATGTCCTAGGAAAAACAACTGACTTGGAAAACAGATCCAGGAGAGACAATTTAAGGATTATCGGACTCCCTGAAAACCACGATGAAAAAAAGAATCTGGATGCTATCTTCCAGGAAATCATGAAAGAGAATTGCCCTGATGTTTTAGAATCAGAAGGCAAAATTGGCATTGAAAGAATTCACTGATCACCTCCAAAAAGAGACCCCAAGGAATATCGTGGCCAAATTTCAGGACTATCGCACCAAGGAAAAGATATTGCAAGCAGCTAGAAAGAAACAGTTCAAATACCGAGGAACTGTCATTAGAATTACACAGGATCTGTCAGCTTACACATTGAAGGATCGAAGGGCCTGGAACCAGATATTCCGAAAGGCAAAAGAACTTGTTTTACAGCCAAGAATAAGTTATCCAGCTAGAATGAGCATCATTTTCCAGGGAAGAAGATGGTCATTCAATGATACAGGAGAATTTCACCTATTTCTAATGAAAAGACCTGATCTGAACAAAACATTTGACCTCCAAATAGAGAACTCAAGAGAAACATAAAAAGGTAAAAAGGAAAACTCTTGAGAACTATATTCCTACTATAGGTATCCTTTAAAGAATGGCAGTATAATTTGATTTTTCTTTGATAATAATGGAAAAGAAATTAGAGGTGGAAGGGATACCATACTGAAAAAGCAAAAGGGGGGAGGGGGGAAAAGGAGGCAAAATAAAGTAAAAATAAAGGAGGTAAAATAAGGCAAAATCTCATAAAGAGACATAGAAGATCTAATATAATTGAGGGAAAGAAGGGAGGGCGATGAGTATTGTGTAAACCTTACTCTCATTAGATTGGATTCTAAGAGAGTATATCAGACACATTTGCCTTCAAAGAAAGGCCTGACCCTCCTTGTGGGAAGGTAGGAGGGAGGGGAGAAAAGGAAAGG
>JAJPUD010007190.1:65171-86474 GCA_023553655.1 Myrmecobius fasciatus | reverse complement strand
GGGAAAGGAAAAGCTTGGGAAAAAAAGTGTTTCTTTGCAAAGGTCAATGTTGAAAGGTCACTCATATGTTTTGCAAATAAAAAGCTTTATTAAAAAAAAAAACATTTGGTACTGGCTAAGAAATAGAGTAGTCGATCAGTGGAATAGGATAGAATCACAAGACAAACTAGGCAATAACTATAGCAATTTGGTTTTTGATAAACCCAAAGACCCCAGCTTTTGGGATAAGTATTCACTATTTGACAAAAACTGCTGGGAAAACTGGAAACTAGTGTGGAAGAAATTAGGGCTTGACCCACATCTAACACCACATACCAAGATAAGATCTGAATGGGTTCATGATCTGGATATAAAGAGTGATAGTATAAGTAAATTAGAGGAATGTAATATAGTTTACCTCTCAGACCTATGGAGATGGAATAAATTTATGCCCAAAGAAGAACTGGAACTCTTAATTGAAAACCAGATAGATAACTTTGACTACATTAAGTTAAAAAGTTTTTGTACAAACAAAATCAATGCAGACAAGATTAGGAGGGAAGCAATAAATTGGGAAATCATCTTTACATTTAAGGGTTCTGATAAAGGTCTCATCTCTAAAATATATAAAGAATTGTCTCATATTTATAAAAATTCAAGCCATTCTCCAATCAATAAATGGTCAAAGGATATGAACAGACAATTTTCAGAGGATGAAATTAAAACCATTTATAGTCATATGAAAAGGTGCTCCAAATCACTATTGATCAGAGAAATGCAAATCAAGACAACCCTGAGATAACACTTCACACCTGTCAGATTGGCTAAAATGACAGGAAAAGTTAATGATGAATGTTGGAGGGGATGTGGGAGGGCTGGGACACTGATGCATTGTTGGTGGAGCTGTGAACGGACACAGCCATTCTGGAGAACAATTTGGAGCTATGCTCAAAAAGTTATCAAACTGTGCATACCCTTTGACCCAGCAGCATTTCTATTGGGCTTATATCCCAAAGAAATCATAAAGGAAGGAAAAGGCCCCACATGTGCAAGAATGTTTGTGGCAGCCCTTTTTGTAGTGGCTAGAAACTGGAAATTGAATAAATGTCCTTCAATTGGAGAATGGCTGAATAAATTACAGTATATGAATATTATGGAATATTATTGTTCTGTAAGAAATGACCAGCAAGATGATTTCAGAGAGGCCTGGAGAGACTTACATGAACTGATGCTGAGTGAAATGAGCAGAACCAGGAGATCATTATACACGGCAACAACAGTACTATATGACAATCAATTCTCATGGACATGGCTCTCTTCAACAATGAAATGTTTCAAACCACTTCCAGTTGTTCACTGAAGAAAGCCATATATACCCAGAGAGAGGGATGTGAAATGTGGACCACAACATAACATTCTCATACTCCTTGATTGATGTTTGCTTACATTGTGTTTCCTTTATCTGATATATCGTTTGTGTAGACAAGATTTTTCTTGCACAACAATGACAAGTTTGGAAATATGTATACATATATTCGATTTGCCAATATTTTAACATAATTAACATGTAGTGGATATCCTGCCATCTAGGGGAGAGGTGGGGAGTTGGGGGAAAAATTTGTAACGGAAAGCTATGTAAGGGTTATTGTTGAAGAATTACCCACACATATGTTATGCAAATAAAATTACAAAAATTAAAAAAAAGTTATAAATATCAAAAAAAATAAAAAAAAATAGACTAGGTCAAATGGTAAAAAAAAAAAAAGGTACAAAAAAACAATGAGGAGAAAAATGCTTTTAAAAGAACAAACCAAATTGAAAAAGAGGTACAAAAATTCACCAAGGAAAAGAAATTTTTAAGAATTAAAATTGATCAAATGAAATGAGGCACAAAGACTCAATGAAGAAAATAATTCCCTAAAAATTAGAATTGAATGACTTTATGAGAAATCAAGAAATAATAATAAAAAAACTAACTGAATGAAAGAAAACAGAAAATAATGTGAAATACCTCAGTAGAAAAAAAAACTGACTTTGAAATTAGGTCCATGCAAGGTAATTTTAAAAATTATTGGACTACCTAAAAGCCATGATCAATAAAAAAAAGTATAGACTTCATCTTTCATGAAATTATCGAGGAATTCTGCCCTAATATTATAGAACCAAAGATTAAAACGGAAATTGAAAAATCCACATGTCACCTTATGAAAGAGATTCCAAAATGAAAATTTCCGGAAATATTACTGCTAAATTCCAGAGCTCCCAGATTAAGCAGAAAATGTTTTAAGCAATCATAAATGAAGAACTAATGTATTGTGGAGCCAGAGTCAGGACAACACAAAATTTAACAACTTCTTCCATAAATGATTAAGGAGGCTGCAAGATGATATTCTGGAAAGCAAAGGAGTTAGAAATACAAACAAGAATCATCTATTCAGCAAAATTCAGTATAAACTTTCAAGGACAAAATAGATATTCAACAAAATAGAGAAGTTTTAAGCATTCTTGATGAAACTGAATATAAAATTTTACTTTCAAAAACAAGACCCATAAAAAGGATAATTAAGGGACTTAATGTTAACTTTTTTATATTTCTACATGAGATGATGATCCTTGTAACTCACAAACTCTCATTATTAGGGCAATTAGAAAAAGCATATGTAGAAAGGGTCAGAGTTGTGACCTGATTATAAGGAGATGATATCTAAGAAAATAAAATTAAGAGGTGAGGATGGAAGGTCCTAGGGAAAAGGGAGAGGGAGAAATAGGATAATATTAAATATAAAAATGTTAAGAAGAATGAAGAGGGTTAAGAAGAGGGTAAAATGATGAAGACAAAAAAGAAGAAAGAGGAAAATAAATACACAATTATAGTTTAAAATGTGAATTATATGAATCCATCCATGAAATGGAAAAAGTTAGTGAATTAAAATTTTAAACTCAAGTGTATATTGCTTTTAGGGAATGTTATAAAAATTAGGGTGCACATATTCAAGCAAAATAAAAATCAGGAGTAAAATTTATTGTGTTTTTTTTTTTAAAACAGGGGTAGTAATCATGATCTCAGACACAATTAAAGCTAAAATTGATGTGATCAAAAGAGAAAAATAAGGAAACAACACTATATGTCCATCATATTAAGTAATATTGTTTTAAACTATTTAAAATAACTAGACAATACAAGGTTGGAAAATTGCTGTGGCATAAGGGATGATGTGCAGGTGGATTTATAAAAATATGGCAAGACTTGGAAAGTCTTGGATACAGAAAGATATAGAAAGATGCTATCCACCTTCAAAAAAACAAGCCACGTGTAAATATGCATAATACAATCTAGGATATGTGTATGAATATGTTTGTATACATGCATATAGTTATAGAAATATACATATGTACATGTGTGAATGCATATGTATACATCTATACATACATACTGCATACATGCATATATGCATACATTCATGTACAACTTAATTGCTGATTTTTTGGAGGTGAGAGAAAGAAGAGGAAAAAAAGAAAAAAGTGACCAATAAAGAACAAATAAAAACCTACAAGAAAGCAAAAATTAGATAGACAGGGGCAGCTAGATTGCACAGTGGATAGAGCACCAGCCCTGAAGTCAGGATGACCTAAGTTCAAATCTGGTCTGAGACACTTAACACTTCCTAACTGTGTGACTGTAGGCAAGTCACTTATCCCAAATTGTTTCAGCAAAAAAAAAAATAAAAAATATTAGCTCCAAACACAATGTGTAATAAGTATATTGCTATAATTGTTATATTATTTATATGTTTAATTATATAGACTTTTATGAAATGAAAATTCATTGTTTTATATTTTGAATCTTCTCTTGTGTTCTGCTATGCTTGTGTTAATGTTTTATTTTTCTTTTCTTTTTTGCATTTAAGTTTAAAATTAATTGAAAAGAGAAAAAGATAAAAATGGGAAGAACAAGTTTTTATAGTAGAGAAAAAAAAGGGGAAGTTAGGAAGAATGAATGAACCTTACTCTCATCAGAATCAATTCAAAGAGGGCATAATCTACATATCCAATTGGATACAGAAATCTATTTTACCCTACAGGAAAATAGAAGGGGAAGAAGACAAGAGAAGGTGGTGATAGAAAGGAGTGTAGTTTAAGGGAGGTGGTTATCAGAAGCAAAACACTTTTAAGGAGGAACTGAGTGAATGGAAAGAGTTAATTGAATAAACAGGTGAGGAAATGTAATTAGAAATAGTAATTGTGAGGAAAAAAAATTTGAAACAAATTTCTTTACTGAAGACCTAATTTCTACATATAGAGAACTGATTTAAATTTATAAAAATAAAAGTCATGCCTCAACTGATAAATGATATGAATAGTTTTCAAAGTAATCAAAGTTATCTATAGCTATATGAAAAATGTTCTGACTCATTTTTGATTGAAGAAATGTAAATTATAACTATTCTGAGGAACTACCTCATATCTCTTTTTTTTGAAGTGGGGAAAACAAAATAAAGATTTATTTTTTCTCATATCTCTTGAATTAGCTAATAGGACAGAAAAGAAAAATGACAGATGGTGGAGGGGATGTGGAACAAAGAAGTCATTAATTCACTGTTGGTTGAGTTGTGATTCAACCATTCTAAAAAATAATTTGGAATTATGTCTAAAGGTCTATAAAATAATGCATGTCTTTGAACTCAGAAAAAGACCACATCCTTGTATCCAAAAAAAAAAAGAATCTTTTTAAAAAAAGGAGTTTTCTTCAGATAATTTCTGCGTTTCCTTTTCCAAACTGTCTTGCCAAGTTCTCATTTTCTTTCCCCATTTTCCTTCTAACTCTCTTTAAGATCCTTTTTAATTCTTTCAAGAGAACCTTGTGAAATGGGGGCCAACTCATATCACCCTTTGGGGCTTCATCTGGAGATGATTTGCCTTTAGGATTCTCAGGGTTTGAGGTCTGTTCTCTTTCTCCATAAAAACTATCTATGGGGACAGCTAGGTGGCTCAGTGGATAGAGCACCAGCCCTGAAATCAGGATAACCTGAGGTCAAATCTGGCTTCAGACACTTAACACTTCCTACCTTTGTGACCTTGGGCAAGTCACTTAACCCCAACTGCCTCGGGGGGGAGGAAAAAAAAACTATCTATGGTAAGAATTCTTTTTGCTTTTTTGCTCATTTTTTAAAGTTGAGGTCTTCTCTGAGGGCAAAAGGGAGATTGTCCCAAGCTTCCTTTACAGACAACAGCTTTAGGTTGCCCTGGGACCAGTGCTGCTGACTGACCTCTGGTGCTGCATAGGCATGGCCACGTCCAATGTTTTTCTGGGGTTGAGAGGCTCAGTATTGCCTTTTGTATTTACTTTGGAATTCTCACAGCAATCAAAATGGTTTACTGGTTTGTAACCAGGACAGAGTAGTCTAAGAGCCTCTCAGTAGATTACCCAGGACATGGATCCTGCAATGCCCTGGCTGTCTGTGCTACATCTGCTCTCGGCAGCCTCCCATCATTCTCCCAATTTTTGAAGTTCTTCCAAATTATCTTCTGCTGGAAATGGGTTACACTCAAAAACCACTTCAAAGACTTAATCTGGTATTGATCTGTAGGACACTAGAAGGAGCTCAGATAAAAACATGTCTACTCTCCTGCATCTTGGCTCCATCCAAGATTTAAAAAAAAAAATAAAAAAGAATATATATGTGCAAAAATAGTTATGTCATCTTTTTCTTCAGGGGCAAAGAATTGAAAACTGAGGGAAAATGGCTAAACAAATTAGTATGTGATTATGCTGAAATTCTATTGAGGTATAGGAAATGCTGAGCAAGATCCCCTAAGAAAAAACTGGAAAGACTTACATGACATGATGCAAAGTGAAATGTACTGTGAAGAAGATAACAGCAATAGTGTTTGATAATCAGCTGTGAATTGCATGGCTATTCTCAACAATACAAAGATTTATGATAATTCTGAGGGAGTTACAATGTAACATGTTGTCCATTCCCAGAGAAACATCTAAGGATTTATGAATTTAAACATACTTATTTTTTTTCTTTGAAAAAAAAGTTTTTGGTTCGGGTCTATGTTTTCTTTCACAATACGACTAATATGGGAAATTTTTTACATGACTTCTCAAGTATAACCTATATCAAATTACTTGCCTTCTTCATAAGGGACAACAGGTAGGGAGGAAATAAGAGAATTTGGAACTCAAAAGTTTTTTAAATGAATATTAAAATTGTTTTTCAAATAAGTGAAGAAAAATAAAATAATAAATTTTTTAAAATCATTTTACTCTTTATATCTCTTCTAAAGATTCTTGTTGGACTTGTGTTCAATTTCTATTTTCCTTTGAGGCTTCATTACACATATTTTCATGTCATTTTCTCTAAGTTTGTGTCTTAAGAGTCCTCACTAGAGTAGGTTTTTATAGTCATTGTTTTTTGTTTTCATTATTTGCTCACTTTGCTCACTTGTTTCTTTACTTTGGACTTTTCAGAATAATTCTCTGCCCACTTCTTGGGGGATATGAGAGAGGAGGTGACCAGCCTAAGCTTCTGTGACTAGAACTGAATGGCTATAGGTTTTTTGTATTTCCAGGGTGGTATAACTATCCTACTTATTTAACTTATCCTAACTTATTTAACTACCTATCTAATAGTTAGGGTAGCTTTTCCATCCACACTACAGACCTTGACTGCTGCTGTCTACCCAAGAACTGTGATCCAGAACTAGGTAAAGGGCGATCAGAATGCTGCCTAGTCCTAGCAAAGGTCCCCTGTAATATTTTTAAATGGATAGTAGCTTTACTTTCCTTAAGCCTGAGTATTGCCACTGTCTTTGCTGATACTACCTCCAAGTTTATGACCAGTGCTACTTCTGTCTCATCATATTCCCTGACAATCCCTGCACAATTGTCTATATAGCTCTCTTTTTGTTCTTTTAAGCTCTCCAGAGTTTGAAAAAATGAATCATCATAATTCTTTTTTGTTATCCCACTCAGAATTTTTATTTGATGAGGTTTTTAAAAGTAATTTACAGAATTGGTTTGGAAGATCTCACCAGAAATGTTCTATTCACTCCAGAGTCTTGGCTCTCCCTCACACCCATAAGAGATATATTCTTAACCAAACAAGTGATAGAAGCAATCACAAAATAAAAGAGATAAGATTGAATATTGTTATTTAATTATTTCAATCACATCTGACTTTTTATGACCACATTTGGGGTTTTCTTAGCAAAAATATTGTAATAGTTTTCCATTTCCTTCTCCAGCTAATTTTATAAATGAGAAAACTGAGGCACAAAGGGTTAAATAAATTTCCCAGTGTCATACAATTAGTAAATGGTTGAAACAATATCTGAACACAGGTCTTCCTAATTCTATGCCCAGTTCTCTATATATTATAACATTTAGCTACTCTAAGATTGATTACATGAAATTTAAAAAACTTCTGTGAAAGCAAAATTAATTTACCTAAGATAATTAGGGAAGTGATTGAATGGGAAAGAATATTTTTTTTTGTTTTAAATGTTTCTAGCAATGTTTTGGTATCCAAGATATATATGTGTGTGGGTTTGTGTGTATGCTTATATGTGATTAATTGCCATTTCTCCAAGTCTAAAGATATAAATTTTTTTAAGTTGCAAACTATCAACAACCACATGAAAGAATGTTCCAAATAACTTATAATAAGAGAAATACCAATTGAAACAACTCTGAGGTTTTACTTCACAACCTGAGAATTGTCAAAGATAACAAAACATGGCAACATTCAATGCTGAAGCTTTAGAATGATTGACACACTAACTGATTTTTTGGTGGAACTGTTATGGTACACTCATTTTGGAAAAATATTTGGAATTTTGCATATAAAGTGACTCAATGTTGGAGGTTTTATTATTGTACTTATACCCCAAGGAAGATACTGATAAAAAAATCCTCAAAATATTCATGACAACACTCATTAAAAATATATTTGTTATATATGATGACTCTCTGAAAAAGGGTGGGAGAACAATACTGGGAATAACTATGATGATGTTAAGAAACAGAAGACATTGGGGGCTGAGCCAAGATGGCAGAGAGAAAACACATCTTTACCTGAGTTCTCCCAGATATTCCTCAAATCAAGCTTTTAAACTGATTTTGGAGTGACAGAACCAACAAATATTTGAAAAGTAACAAATTAAAAGCAGAAGATATTTTGGAAGAACATCAAAAAAAGTTCTGTTTCAATGAGGCATGGAGGGAAGGGACAAACTCAGGCCAGCATAGGAAACCAGGACAGTGTGGCATCCCAGGAGCCAAGGAGTATAACTGGAGAAATCTATAGCAGTGTTGGCTACTCTGTCTTGGTTGCAAGCAAGTAGATCAGCAGATTAGCCACAATATATTCAACACAAATACAAAAAGCAAATAGTGAGAATGTAAAGCCCAGAATAACTTGGAACCTGACCACACTCAGCCAGCACCAGAAGTTAACCAGCACTGACCCAGTGCAGCCAATGTCACCTCTATAGCAAGCTTGGACAATTTCCTCTTTGCCCTAAAAGCAGAAGTCAACATCTTTAAAAATTTAGCAAAAAAAGCAAAAAGAACTGTGACCATAGATAATTTTTGTGGAGAAAGAGAACAGATTTCAAACCCTGAGAACACTAAAAACATATCATTTCCAAATGAAGCCCCAAAGGATGTTATGAATTGGTCTCCATCTCACAAGGCTCTTGTGGAAGAATACAAATAGGACCTTAAGAGAGAATTAGAAGAAAAATGGGGAAAGGAAATTAAAACGTTGCAAAAGGGTTTGGAAAAGGAAACATGGAAATTATCTGAAGAAAACTCCTTAAAAATGGATTTAGTGAAATGGAAAAAACATACAACTCCTTGCAAAATAGATGTGATGAAATGGAAAAACCATATATCTCTATCAAAAACAGAATTTGTGAAATAGGAAAAAATCCATTGAACAAAACTACTAATTTTAAAAAATCAACTGGCCCAATACAAAAGGAGTTTTAACAGGAAACTGGAAAAAATAATTAACAAAAAATTAGAATTGAATAAATAAAAATTAATGACTCAAAGAGACATCAGAATCAGTCAAACAAAACCAAAAAATGAAAATAAGAAGATAAGGTAAAATACCTCACTGGAAAAACAACTGACCTGGAAAATAGATTTAGGAGAGACCATCTAAGGATTGTCGAACTTCCTGAAAACCATGATAAAAAAAGAGCCTAGACAACACATTTGTGAAAATCATGAGGAAACCTGCTCTGATGTCCTAGAACCAGAAATTTAAAAAGCTATTGAAAGAATTCACTGATCACCTCCTAAAAGATACCCAAAAATGAAAACTCCAAGGAATATCATAGTCAAATTTCAGAATTATCAGATCAAGGAAAAAAATGTTCAAGGAGCCAGAAAGAAACAATTCAAATATTGAGAAGCCACAATCACAATTACCCAGGACCGACTAGCTCCGATCTTAAAGAATTGAAGGGCCTAGAATCTGATATTCTGAAAAGCAAAAGAACTTGGATTGCTGCCAAGAATCAACTATCCAGCTAAACTGAGCATTAACTTTTAGGGAAAAACATGGATATTCAATACTACAGGTGAATTTTATTGTTTTCTAAAGAAAAAAAAACAGCTAAACAAAAAAATTTGATCTCCAACTAAAGAGAACTACAGAGAAGCATAAAAAGGTAAAAATGAAAGAACTCTTAAGAACTATATCTTTGTTTGGGGTGTATTTAGAGAGTGCAGGTATAATTTCATTTTATTGTGATAATATAAAAAAGAAACTAGAGGTGAAAAAGAAATTGTATTAGAAAAAGAGGCAAAATGAGAAAAATTACATCTCATGAAGAGACAAAAAAGACCTATTATAATCGAGGGAAAGAAGGAAAGGGGAGGAACATTGTGTGAATATTATTTTCATTAGATTTGGCTCAAAGAGAAAATATCAGACATATTTAGCTCCACAGAGAAACTTCAGTCACCCTATGGGAAAGTGAGAGGGGAAAGGGGAAAGGGACATGGGAGGATAACAGAAGGGAAAACAAAAGTAGTAGGGAAAATGTATAAGAAAGTGGGAGAGGCTATAAAGGTAGAGGTAGTGCTCAGAAGCAAAATACTGGGGAGGAGGGAAAAGGGGAAAGGAAAAAGAAAAGCATAATTTAGGATAAATAAGATGATGAGAAATAGATTTAGTCATTTTAACTGTGAATGTGAATAGGATGAACTCTCCCATAAAACAGAAGCTGGTAAAAGACTGCATTAAAAGCCAGAATCCTACAATGTGTTGTTCACAATAAACATATTTAAAGCAGAGCAATACATACAGATTGAAGGAAACAGGCTAAAGCAGAATCTGCTATGCTTCTGCTGAAGTAAAAAAAAAAAAAAAAAGCAAGGGTAGCAATCCTGATCTCAGATCCAAAATAAATAGATCTAATTAAAAGAAATAAGGAAGGAAACTATATCTTGCTAAGGGATACTATAGATAATGAAGCAATATCAATACTAAACATATATAAACTAAGTGGTATAGAACCCAAATTCCTAGATGAGGAGTTAAGTGAGCTACAAGAAGAAATAGACAGCAAAACTATACTAATGGGGAATCTCAACCTTGCTCTCTTGAACTAGATAAATCTAACCACAAAATAAATAAGAAAGAACTTAAAGAGGTAAATAGAATTTTAGAAAAATTAGGTATGATAGATCTTTGGAGAAAATTGAATGAAGACAAAATGGAGTATACTTTTTCTTGGTGGTTCATGGAACTTATACAAAAATTGACCATGTATTAGGGCATGAAAACCTCAAAATTAAATGTAGAAAGTCAGAAATAGTAAATGTATCTTTTTCTGATCATGATGAAATTAGAATTAATGTAATAATGAGCCAGGAAAAAATAGACCAAAAATTAATTGGAAACTAAATAATCTGCTCCTAAAGAATGAGCAGGTGAAACAACAAATCAAAGACACAATCGATAATTTTATCCAAGAGAAAGACAATAATGAGAAAACATTCCAAAATTTGTGGGATGCAGACAAAGCAGTTCTTAGGGTAAGTTTTATATCTCTAAATGCTTACTTGCATAAAATAGAGAAAGAAAAGATCAGTACAACTAAAAAAGCTAGAAAAGGACCAAATAAAAAAGCAAGTAAATACTAAATATGAAATTCTGAAAATAAAAGGGTAAATTAATAAAATTGAAAGAAAAAAAACTATTAAACGAATAAAACTGAGATGGTTTTATGAAAAAACCCAGCAAAATAGATAAAGCTTTAGT
Organism: Myrmecobius fasciatus; assembly: GCA_023553655.1. Taxonomy (NCBI): domain Eukaryota; kingdom Metazoa; phylum Chordata; class Mammalia; order Dasyuromorphia; family Myrmecobiidae; genus Myrmecobius; species Myrmecobius fasciatus. The sequence goes on along the minus strand of JAJPUD010007190.1, from coordinate 75,207 downwards.
TAATTTAATTAGAAAAAAAGGAAAAAAATAAATTGAATTGTTAGTATCAAAAAAGAAGAATCAACTTTCCACCAATGAAGAGGAAATTGGAACAATAATTAGGAATTATTTTGCCCAATTATATGCCAATAAATATGATAATCTATGTGAAATAGATGAATATTTATAAAATATAGTTTGCTCAGATTAACAGAGGAGGAAACAAGTTACTTAAGTAATCCCATTTCAGAAAAAAGAAATTGAATAAGCTATTAATCAACTTCCTAAGAAAAAATCTCCAGAGCCAAAGGGATTTATATGTGAATTCTACCAAACAGTTAAAGAACAATTAATTCCAATATTATGCAAACTGTTTGGAAAAATAGGGAAAGAAGAATTTTTACCAAATTCATTTCATTACATAGACAGTGTGCTAATATCTAAACCAGGTAGGGTCAAAACAGAGAAAGAAAATTATACACCAATTTCCCTAATGAATATTGATGAAAAAATCTTAAATAATAAAATATTAGCAAAGAGATTACAGCAAGTGAACCCCAGGATAATACACCATGACCAAATAGGATTTATACCACTAATGCAGGGCTGGGAAAACCATCAGCATAACTGACTATATCAACAATCAAACTGATAGAAATTACATGATTATATCAATACATGCAGAAAAAGCATTTGACAAAATCCAACACCTATTCCTATTAATAACACTAGAGAGTGTAGGAATAAATGAAGTTTTCTTTAAAATGTTCAATAACATCTATTTAAAGCCATCAGCAAGCATCAGATGTAATGAGGATAAATTAAAAACATTCCCAATAAAATCAGGAGTGAAACAAGGTTGCCCACTAACATCATTACTATTTAATATTGTATTAGAAATCTTAACTTTGGCAATAAGAGAAGAAAAAAAGATTAAAGAAATTAGAATAGGTAAGGATTAAAGCAAATTATCACTTTTTACAGATGATATGATGATATACTTAGAGAATATTAGGTAATCAAGTAAAAAACTACTAGAAACAATTGAAAACTTTAGCAAAGTTGCAGTATGCAAAATATATCCACAGAAATCATCAGAATTTTTATATATTACCAACAAAGTCCAGCAGTAACAGATATGGAGAGAAATTCCATTTTAAATAATTCAATAATATAAAATTTTTGGGAGTTTACCTGCAAAAGCCAAGTCAAAAACACAAATAAATTCAAATCTAATCTCTTGGGAAAATATTAAGTCCTTATGGGCAGGCCAAGTTAATATGATAAAAACAATACTAGATAAATTGATCTACTTATTCAGTGTCATACCAATCAAACTCCCAATAAATTACTTCACAAAGAAAGAAAAAAAATAATAACAAAGTTCATCTGGAAGAACAAAAGATCAAGAATTCCAAGGGAATTAATGAAAAAATGCTAATGAAGGTGACCTGGCTGTGCCAGACCTAAAACTATATTATAAAGCAGCAGTCATCAAAACTATTTGGTACTGACTAAGTAATATAGTAGTAGATCAGAGGAATAGCTTAGGTTCACACGACAAAATAGTCAGTGACTATAGAATTCTAGTGTTTGACAAACACAAAGACCCCAGATTTTGGAATAACAACATTTTTAACAAAAAATGCTAGGAAAATTGGAAACTAGCATTGCAGAAACTAGGCATTGACCCACACCTAACACCATATATCAACTTTAGGTTGAAATGAGTTCATGATTTAGACATAAAGAGTGACATTATAAGCAAGTTAGAAGAACATAGGATTGTTTGTTTACCTGTCAGTTCTGAGAAGAAGGAAGGAATTTGTGGCCAAAGAAGAACTGGAACTCATTACTGAATACCAAATAGATAATTTTGGTTATATTAAGTTAAAAAATTTTTGTACAAAAAAAATCAATGCAGACAAAATTAGAAGGGAAGCAATAAACTTGGAAAACATTTTTACTTTCAAGGATTCTGATAAAAGCTTCATTTTTAAAATATATGGAGAATTGACTCAAATTTATAAGAACTCAAGCCTTTCTCCACTTGATAAATGCTCAATTTTCAGATAGAAAAATTTAAGCCATTTCTAGTTATATGAAAAGGTGCTCTAAATCACTATTGATTGGAGAAATTCAAATTAAGACAACTATGAGGTAGCACTACCTACCTCTCAGATTGGCTAAAATGACAGGAAATGATAATGACAAATTTTGGAGGGGATGTAGGAAAACTGGAACACAAATACATTTTTGGTGGAGTTGTAAACTGATTCAATCATTTTGGAGAGTAATATGTTTAGGCCCAAAGGGCTATCAAACTGTGCATACCCTTTGATGCAGCAGTATTTCTACTGGGCTTATATCCTAAAGAGATCATAAAGAAGAGAAAGGGACCCACATGTATAAAAATATTTTTGTAGTGGCAAGAAACTGGAAATTGAATGGATGTCCATCAATTGGAAAATGACTGAACATGTTGTGCTATATGAATGTTGTGGAATATTATTGTCCTATAAGAAATGATCAGTAGAATGATATCCAAGAGGCTTAGAGAGATTTACAAGAAATAATGCTAAATGAAATGAGCAGAAAAAAAGAGGTCATTATATACAGCAACAGCAAGATTATACAATAATCAATATGATGGACATGGCTCTTGTCCACAATGAGGTGCTTCAGACCAGTTCCAATGGTCTTGTGATGAAGAAACCCATTTGCTCTCCATCTCTGCATTCTGGATTTCCTGGCTTCTTTCAAGTCCCATCTAAAATGACACCTTCTGCAAGAAGTTTTTCCCAATTCTTAATTCTGGTACTTCCTTATTGATTATTATTTCCTATTTATCCTATATAAAGATGTTTTGTACTTAATTGATTGCATCTTGTTTTCCTCATTAGATTGCAACCTTCTCAAGTGCAGGGAATATCTTTTACTTTTCTTCATATGCCTAGCACATAGCACTATGCCTGGAATTTAGTAAGTGTTTAATAAATGTTTATTACTGACTTCTCTGACCCACATCTCTTTTCATGTCCCTGGTCACCACCACTGGGGTCTCATAGATGACAGATGCTTGCTCTTCCAGCATCAACTACCACCCACTGTGCAGAAACAGGACAATAACTATTACTAATTTCACTCCTTGGTCATCCAAACTGTCCTAGGGAAGTGGCTATATAAAGATCATTGGATGCTAATCTGGCTTTCATTTGGCACAGGACATAGCCTGTGCCACTAACCACCATAGTTATTGAGAATTAATTCTTTCTGTTGAAAGTAGGCTTAGCTCTTTTTTTTCAACATCTGCATTCATTTGTTTACTCACTCTTCCAGTCTTAAATTGTAAGTTGATTTTTTTGTATTAAAGTCTTTTGTACTTCTACAGGAAATGTTGGAATAACACAATTATATTCTTCCTTTTCCTGTGTTCTGTCACTGCATTCTCTGTGTTTTGAATGCTATGTTCTTTAAACACAGAGAATGGCTCAGGCCAGGGAGCTACAAGCATTCATTGGACCTAAAATGGTCTAGTTTGCAAGTTTCTGATGTTGAAAGGAAGTCTTTGTTTGCAATTTTACTCTGATAAAGGATGCAAGAGTCAAGACAAAGAATTAAAAGTTTGTCAGGGTAGCAACAAATTGACAAGATGATCACTAGAGATCAGCAAAAGTGTCAAGATGGGGTCATAATGATATCATCTTAGTAACCAAAAGAGGCTTCCCCAAAATAGGAATAGATGACAGTTTCCAGGTACAAAAAGGTAAAAGGGAGGTTTAGCCAAGATGGCAGAGTAGAAGCAGGACTTTACCAAACTCCCCTAAAACACTCATTTTTTTTTAAATAATGACTCTAAACAAATTTTAGAGCATCAAAAAAAAATACAGAATAGAACCTTTTCCAGCTGAAGAAGTCAGCAGAAAAAGTCTCTGACACCAGAGTATAAGTCCTGCATGTAGTTTCAGTGAAGATTGGACCAGCACAGCCCAAGCCTAGACATGATACAGTCCTCGCTCCAGCCCCATGCCAGTAAATAGAAAATAGTGCTTGTGATTAGGTCTTTAGAAGGATCTCTAAAAACAGCTGTACAAAATCTCTGAAGCTTGGGACAGTGCACTCTCCAGTCTGGAAACAGAGTCCTACTTTAACAAAGAATTAAAAGCCAAGTAATGGACTAAGAAAATGAGGAGACAACAGAAAAGGTTTCTGGTCAAAGAAAGTTATTATAGTGACAAAGAAGATCAAAACAAACATTCACAAAAAGATAACAAAGTCAAAGCTTCTATATTCAAACCCCCCACCCCAAGAAAAATAAGAATTGGGCTTAGGCCATTGAAGACCTCAAAAGGAATTTTGAAAATCAAGTAAGAGAGATAGAGGAAAAATTAGGAAAAGAATTGAAAGTGGTACAAAAGAAAATATGAAAAACTAATGAGGAAAAGAATGCCTTTAAAAGCAAAATTGGCCAATTGAGAAAGGAGGTACAAAAGCCCATTGAGGAAAATGATTCCGTAAAAAATAGAATTGAGCAAATGGAAGTTAATGACTTTATGAGAAATCAAGATACAATAAAGCAAAACCAAAAAAAAATTTAAAAATAGAAAAAAAGTGAAATATCTCATTAGAAAATCAACTGACCTGGAAAATAAATGCAATAGAGATAAAGATTATTCAAGATCATCTACTTGAAAGTCATGATCAAAAAAAGAGCCTAGACATCATCTTTCAAGATCTTATCAAGAAAAATTGTCCCAGGGGCAGCTAGATAGCGCAGTGGATAGAGCACCAGCCCTGAAGTCAGGAGGACCTGAGTTCAAATCTGGTCTCAGACACTTAACATTCCCTACCTGTGTGACCCTGGGCAAGTCACTTAACCTCAATTGCCTCAGCAAAAAGCTAAAAAAAAAAAAAGAAAAAGAAAAATTATCCTGATATTCTAGAATTGAAGTGTAAAGTAGAAATTTAGATAATCCACCATTCACTTCCTAAAAGAGATGCCAAATTCTGGAACTTCCAGGTCAAGAAAAAATATTGCAAGTATCCAGAAAGAAGCAATTCAAATATAATGGAGCCACAGTCAGGATAACACAAGATTTAGCAGCTTCTACACTAAAGAATCAGAGGGCTTGGAATATGATATTTTGGAGAGTACTGGAGCTAAAATCACAACCAAGAATCACCTACCCAGCAAAACCAAATATATTTCTTCAGAGGAAAAGGTCATGCCTCGGAAGGAGTTGAAAGATAAAGGTGATCATTCAATGAAAGCATTCATGATGAAAAGATTAGAGATGAAATGGAAATTTGATTTTTAAATACATGATTGTGATGAAGAATAAAGATGCAATCAGGAATGATATCATAAGGGATTTAATAAAGTTTAACTGTTTACATTCCTACATTGAAGAATACTTATAATTTATTAGAACTTTCTTATTTTTATGATAGAAGGAATATAGGTGTGAGTTGAATATGAAGGGATAATATCTTTTTTTTAAAATAATTAAATTAAGCAGTGAAAGAGGAATGTATGGGAGAGAGAGAAGTGGAATGATGTAAATTATCTACCATAAAAAAGTCAAGAAAAAAGATTTTACAGTGAAAAGCAAAAAGAGGAAGAAAGGGAAAGTGAGTGAATCTTACTCTTATCAAAACTGGCACAAAGAGGAAATAACATACACACTCAATATTAATATAAAAATCTATCTTACCCTGCAGTTAAATAGGAAGGAGAACAGGAGAGTGTGATAAAAGAGAGGGCATATTGCGGGAGGTAGTACTCAGTGGCAAAATATTTTCGAGGAGAGACAGGGTGAATGGAGAGAGACAATAAATGGGGGGAGGGAATACAGTTAGCAATAGTAAATAGCAAATATTTGTAAAAATAATTTTGAAGCAAATTTCTCCAATAAAGTCTCATTTCTCAAATATAGAAGGAACTGAGTCAAATTTATTATTAACAAAATAGGAAAAAAAAATAGGAGTCAGGCACCAATTGATAAATGGTCAAAAGATAAGATCTGTGCCCAAAGGGCACAGTGTATATCCTTTGACATTAACACCACTACTAAGTATGAACATCCAAAAAGATTTTTTAAAAATAAAGGAAAATGACCTACATATGCAAAATATATTTATAGCGTCTCTCTTTTCAGGGCAAAAATTGTAAATTAAGGGATGCCCATCAATTGGGGAATGGGTGTGATTGTCATGGAATATTGTTCTATGGGAAATGCTGAGCAGGAAGACTCAGTCCTCCATAAATTCAAGCACAGTGAAATGTACCATATATAAATAATAGAAATGTTCTGGGATGACCAGCTGTAAATGACTTTGCTATTCTCAGCAAACAATGATCCATGACTGCTCTGAAGGACTTATGATGAAAAATCCTATCCATACCCATAGAAGAAACTGATTATGTTTGAATGCAGATTGAAGTATTCTCTCTCTCTCTCTCTCTCTCTCTCTCTCTCTCTCTCTCTCTCTCTGTCTCTCTCTCTCTCTCTTTAAACTTTATCTTATTGAAGGGTGTTTTTTTAGGGCTGTATGTAGATCTATGTTTTCTTTCACAGCATTACTTTTATGGAAATGTCTTGCATAACTTTGCATGCAGCTTGTTATTTGGGGCCTGAGGGTAGGGATAAAGGAGAGAATCTGGAATTCAAAAGTTTAAAAAAAAAACAATTGTAAAAAAAATTGTTTTAAATGTAGATGGGAAAAATACTAAATAATTAAATTTAAATTAGGAAAAAGGGGAGTTATTTGACCGTGTGATAAATATCTGGGGACTGGGTGATTGATTAACAAGCAGCTCTGGAAACCATGGGTCACTGAATTAGAACAACTTTAAATAATTTCTCTATTTGCTACTATATGTATGTATTTGTGTTTGTGTGTGTATGTATGTATGTATATATATATATATATGTGTGTGTGTGTGTGTGTGTGTGTGTATATAAACAAATTAATGGGATTCTTATTGTTGCCCAAAGCTTACCCCAGCCCAAACCTTTCCCCAGTCCTGTGCCCCACAGAAATCATTAATCATGGGGTCTCACTAGCACAGTGAGCTGGCCAGCATATTCTGTAACCACATTATCAGGTTTTCACATGACCATAACCACAAGATACATCATAGAAATCAATCAATAAGAAAGTAGCACCAATAAAATGCAGAAGAGGACATTAAACTTTAAGCCTCAAAAAATTTTTCTCCGGACATGTTATTTGCACAGTTCTTTTCTGTCCTTGGATGAACTTATGCTAGTTATAATATCATTACCATACATTAATAGCCCCCAAGTGGGTTTTTATGTATGCATTTTGGGTAACCATATGTGCAGTAACATCAAGGTTTTAGGACTTTGTCATGTTAGCAAAATCCTTTTATAACCTTAAAATTTACATATTGTATGATGTAATCATCACTATTTACTCTATAAAAAGCTTTATCTTGCATTGCTGGAGTGCTAAGTCCTTTAGGGAACTTGGTCCACCCTGAGTGCTTAAATCTCATTAAAATGTTTTTTCTCTGGTTGGAGACTGCTTGAGTCTGAATTCTTTCAAAGGCAACACCATGTCATATACCTAATACCTTAACAAACTGAACAATAAAATAAATATGTATCATTTAACACCACATTAATCTTTTGTTACTGCTTTATCTTCACCTGAAGCATATTAATCTCTGTTGCTTGTGTCACATCAGTTTGAGCAAGCATTGGTAGTGATATAAAAGTTAGAAAAGGAAATGTGTGTTGTAAATCACAAATCATAATTCTATGTGTCCTATCAATGTCATCTAGTTGAATAAATTTAAAAGTATCTTGGTTTTTTTCACATTCTAATTGTATACTTTTCTCACCAATAACATGTCAGACAATGAGGTTTTCAGCAACATTGTCAAACAGTTTAAAACAAGATGAGCATGGTGTCGAGGTCAACTAATGCACTGATGGCAAATTCTTCAACTTGAAAAGCCAAAACAAAAGTGCATGATTAATTTTGTGCACTCAATGTAGCCTCCAAAGCTGAAATGCAACAAAATATGGATTGATTCTCTATTGTTTGTGCTAATTGTAGCTTAACAATTAACACTAAGAAAACATGGTACTCTACCAGTCAGCACCACATCATTCATGTGCAGAGCTATTAATTACAGCAAATGGAGAAGTTTTGAATGTTATGGATAAGTTCACTTACTTTGGCACTATATTTTCTAGAGATATCCACATTGATAATGAGATTGACACATGCATTGCCAGAGTTAGCTCCAAAGGATTGTGTGGGAGAGAAGTATTAGACTGACTACCAACTGAAGATCTACAAAACTGCTGTGCTGACCTCATTGTTGTGTGCCTGTGAAACATAGACAGTATATCAGCACCATGCCAGGTCACTGAATCACTCCATTTGAATTGTTTTAGGAAGATTCTGCATATCAACTGGCAAGATGAGATACCAGACACTGATATCCTTTCTCAAGCTAAACTGCCTAGCATTTAAACTCTACTGCAGAGAGTGCAACTCAGGTGGGCTGACCATATTGTCTAATGCTAAGTGTATGCTTGCCAAAAAGACTATTTTATGGAAAACTCACAAAGGGCAAGTGCTTATGTATTGGTCAGAAAATTGATACAAGGGCACTCTCAAGGTCTCTCTTAAAGAACTTTAGAATTCACTGCATGATATGAGAGACACTAGCACAGAACAACCAGCAAGTCATTTCTTTATCAGGGAAGTTGCTATTCTCTATGAGCAAAATGAAATTGAAGTAGCTCAAAAGACATGTGAAATGTGCAAAGTTGGAGAATCCATCCCAAATGCTCATATGGACTATTTGTGTGTGATCTGTGGCAGAGTACTTCAAGCTCATATTCATCTGATCAGCCACAGTCAAACTCATTGTAATTTGATTCTAGAACAGTGATATCATTTTGTCCTCTTCAAGAATGAAGGATAACAGCCATAGAAATAATCCTACTTCTACTAAACTCTTTCCAGTTTTTAGTCCCCTACTTTTTTTTCTAAATGTAAATATTGATCCCTATTTTTCACAACAGGGTCTTGGCCCAGGCTATAATGGTGATGGGGTAGTTCCAGTGGCTAGGTTAGGGTGCCTCTTTGCTCCTCTGAGTTTTTTTTCAATTTCCATTTCCATTCCTTAAAACCTTCCCCCATTTCTTGCTATACTTTAGAAAATTCTGGTCTTTGACTTTTGATAAAGAGGACAATTACCATATAACAAGTCTTTTTTCAACAAATCTCCCTGAAAAAAAATCATCTAAACTTAATACTTGCATTTTTCTCTCTTCTAAAACCCCTACAAACTTGTTCCAACTTTATTATTTGAAGGAACCTACTCCCTCCTGTGAAAATGAAATGAGTAATGACTTCATTGACCTACCTTAATTTTCTTTTGGTCCCTTACTATATAGAGGAGACTGAACTGAACTGGGAATCAGAATCAAGCAATCAGGAGGTAACTTAGCATCCCATAAGCTTGACATACAAGAGATCTTTTGCACTAGTCCCTTGCTGAAACCAGAATTCTCTATGTTGTGCCAGTAGCCATAGAGCACCTCAGATTGGCTCATGCTGACCCTTACTAAACTAAGGGATCCTAGGGACCTTTCATTCCTACTTCCCAATACCTAAAGCTTATCTTGTTATCTCTGATAAATAGGCCAGCAAAGGGAACCAAAGACCAAATTTGATTAGACCATTATGTAATTACTACACCCACTTCATATCTCCCACTAACTTGCAATTTTTTTCTTTATATTAACTAACTCAACCCCAAGAAAGCTGTTTCAACTGCAGTTCTGCATGTATGGACCCAGCTTGAAAGAAACAAAGAATGCATACAACCTAATATTGTATTTTTCCTTTTTTAGACTCAATTCTGGGATCAACACTTCAAAATTCATCTCTTAATTGCCAAATATAACTAATGGATATTTTTCTTGACTTCTCTGCAGTTTTTGCCGTTGCATGAGATGACTTTCTCCTCCTGGCCCCTCTCTTCTCTCTAAATTTCTGTTCTCTCTTA
>JAJPUD010007190.1:24767-65161 GCA_023553655.1 Myrmecobius fasciatus | reverse complement strand
TTCTCCTCCTGGCCCCTCTCTTCTCTCTAAATTTCTGTTCTCTCTTAATTATTCTCCTGTCTAAAAGCTCCATTTCCTTTGCTGAATTTTCATTTACTAACAGTAAATGTACTGTTAAAAGGAAAATTCTTTGAGATGTTTCCCTGATAGAGGAGGCAAGATAGAGCCAACAGCTTGGAAAAGGAAGAACAAAAATTAACTGAAGAAAACAAATCCTTTAAAAGTAGGATTAGCCAAATGGAAAAGAAGATACAGAAGCTTACTGAAGAAAATCATACCTTAAAAACAAAACTAGACAAATGGAAACTAATGGCTTTATGAGACATCAAGAGTCTTTCATACAAAATAAAAAGAATGAAAAAATAGAAGAAAATGTAGAATAACTTATTGGGGAAAAAAACAACTAACTTGGAAAGTACATCAAGAGAATGAATGGGCAATCTGACATCCATGATCAAAAGCAGGGCCCAGACAGCAAATTTCAAGAAATCCTTAAAGAAAACTGCCCTGATAGCCTAGAACCAGAGGTAAGATATTCATTGAAGGAATGGACTAATAACAGCCTAAAAACTCAAGATCATATTGAAGCTACAAATATTGTAGCTGCATTTCAGAATTATCAGGTCAAGTTAAAAATACCACAAGCAGCCAGAAACATTAAAATACCCACAAGGCACAGTCACTATTACCAAGGACCTAGCAATAGGAGAGTAAAGGAGAGTGAGAATGGAGGAGGGGTGATTTAGGGAGTTGGTGGTCAGAAGCAAAACACTAATAAGAAGAGACAGAGTGAAAAAAGAGAAAAGTCAAACCAGGGAGAAAATAGGATGGAGGGAAATACACAGCTGGCAATCATAATTGAGAATTTGAATAGCTTGAACTCTCCCATAAAACAGAGTTGAATAGCAGAATTGCTTTAAAAAGAGAATCCTACAATATGTTTTTACAAGAAACATTTTCAAAAGAGAAATATATAGAGTAAATGGAAAGAGCAGATTATATTTAGCTGACATTTAAAAAGTGGGAGTATCAACCCTTATCTCAGACAAAGCAAAAGCAAAAATGGATCTAATTAAAAGATTGAAGGAAGAAAACTACATCTTGTTTAAAGGTTCCACAGCATATGAAGTAATATCAATATGAAACATATATGCATCTATTAATATGGCATGCAAATTATTTGAGGAGAAGTTTAGTGAACTACAGAAAGAAATACACAGCAAAAATATACTAGTGGGGGATCTCAACTTCCTTATCTCAGAACTAGATAAGTCTAACCAAAAAAGAAAGAAAGAAGTTAAGGAGATGAATAGAATCTTAGACAAATATGATAGACATCTGGAGAATATTGGATGACGGTAGAAGGGAATATACCTTCTTCTCAGCAGAAAGTGATATCTACACAAAAATTATGTATTAAGTCATAAGAACCTCACAAATGCAAAAGGACAGAAATACTAAATGCATCTTTTTCATATCATGATGTAATGAAAATTATATGCAATAAAAGGTCATGGTAAGATAAATTAAAAACTAACAGGAAATTAAACAATCTCATTCAAAAGGATGAATGGGTAAAACAATAAATAATAGAAACAATCATAATTTCATTAAAGAAAGTTACAATAATGAGAAAACATACTGAAACTTATGAGATCCTTTCAAAGAAATTCTTAGGGGAAATTTTGTATCTCTAAATGCTTGCATTAATAAAATGGAGAAAGTGGAGATCAATGAATTGGGCATGCAGCTAAAAAAGCTAGAAAAAGAACAAATTATGAATTCTCAATTAAATACCAAATTAGAAATTCTAAAAATCAAAGGAGATATTAATAAAACTGAAAGCAAAAAAAACCCTAATGAATGTATAAATAAAGCTAAAATCTAGTTTTAATATTAAAAACTATAAAATAGATAAACCTTTGGTTAATTATCTATATCAAAAATGAAAAGGATGAATTCACCACCAATGAAGAGAAATCAAAGGAAAAATTTAGAACTATTTTCCCAACTATAGGCTATTAAGTCTAACAATTTATGTGAAATGAATTTTCATGTATAAAAATATAAATTTATAAATATAAGCAGAATTTAAATACTTAAAACACTTCACTTTAGAAAAAGAAATTGAACAAACAAGTCATCAATTAACTGCCTAAGAAAAAATCTCCAAGGCCAAATAAATTTAAGTCCGTCCTACCAGTTAAAAAATAACTAATTACAGTATTATATAATTTTTAAAAAAAGGCAAAGAAGAAATCCTATCAATTTTTTTAATGATAGCAAATATAGTGCTGATACCTATAACAGGAAGGGCCAAGACAAAGAAAGAAAATTATAGACAATCTCCCTAATTAATATTTATACAAAAATTGTCAATAAAATATTAGCATAGAGATCACAGCAATTTATCACTAAAATAAAGCACTATGGTGGAATTTATGTAGAACTGGTTCATTATTAAAAAAGCTAGTAGTCACCCAGAGAGAGGGAAATGAAATGTGGACAAAAATGTAACATTTTCATGATCTCTATTGACATTTGCTTGCATTGTGTTGCCTTTCTCTGATTCTTTTTTTTTCTTGTAGATAGGATTTTTCTTGCATAACTTCTCAAACATTTCAACATTATTAACATGTAGTGAACTTCCTGCCATCTAGGGGAGGGGAGGGGACTGGGGGTAAAATTTGTAATCGAAAGCTTTATAAAGATCAATGTTGGCGAACTACCCATACATATGTTATATAAATAAAAAGCTTTAATAAAAAATTAAAAAAAAACAAATAAAATTTTTGCATCAATAAAAAAAGCTAGTAGCATAATGGACCATATCACCAACAAAAAAAGAAATTATTTTGATATCTCAATAGATATAAAAAGGCATTTGACAAAATTCAGCACTCATTACTATTAAAAAAAAACTTTTAAATTAAAATTACATTAAAAATGATAAATAGCATCTAATTAAAACCATCATCAAGCATTATATCTAAAGGAAACATTTCCCAAAAGATCAAGATGCCCATTATCAACACTACTACTTAATGTTAGCTTTAGTAATAAGAGAAGAAAATAAAATTGAAAGAATTAAAGTAGGCAATAAGAGAACAAAGCTCTCTCTCTTGCAGATGATATGATAATATATTTAGAGAATCCTAGAGAATCAACTAAAAAGCTACTAGAAACAATTAAGACTTTTGCAAAGTTGCAGGATATAAAATAAATGCATATAATCATCAGAATTTCTATATATATCACCAACAAAGTCCAGCAGCAAGGGATATAAAAAGAAATCCCATTTAAAATAACTATAGAAAATATAAAATATTTGGGAGCTTACCTGCAAGACAAACTCAGAACTATAAGAACATAATTACAAAACACTTTTCACACAAATAAAATCAGATCTAAACAATTGAAAACATATTCATTACTCATGGGAAGGCTAAGCTAATAAAATAAAAATGACAATTCTAAACTAATCTACTTATTTAGTGCCATACTAATCAAACTGCTAAAAATATTTTATAAATCTAGTAAAAAATTATGACAAAATTCATCAGGAAGAAAAACAAGGTCAAGTATATCAAAAGATTAATGAAAAAAAATTTTAAGAAAGTTGAACTAGCCATACTAGACCTAAAAGTACATTATTAAGTGGCAGTCATAAAATTAATTGGTACTGTCTAAGAAATAAGAATGGGCATCAGTGGAATAGGTTAGGTACATGAAGCATAATAGTCAATGACTACAGAAATGTACATTTTGATAAACCCAAAAATGCTAGATTCTAAGCCAAGATAAACATTTGAGAAAAGTTGACAAAAATTTCTAGGAAAAATGAAAAATAGTAAACCACAAACTAAGCATAGACCAACATGTTACACTCTCTGAAAGATAAGGTTGAAATGAGCTCATGATTTAGACATAAAGGGTGATACTATAAGCAACTTAGTACAGCAAAGCATGGTCTACCTGTCAGATCTAGGGAGATGGAAAAAATTTATGACCAAAAAAGAAATAGAGAACATTATGAAATGCAAACTGGATAATTTTGATTTCATTAAATTAAAACTGATTTGCGCAATCAAAACCAGAGCAACCAATATTAGACAGGAATCAGAAAACAGGGGAACAATTTTTACAGCCTGTGTTTCTGATCAAGGTCTCATTTCTAAAATATTTAGGGAATTAAATCCAATTTATAAGAATACAAGCCCTTCCCTAGTTGATAAATGATCAAAGATAAAGAACATACCATTTTCAAATGAAGAAATTAAAGCCATCCGCAATTATATGAAAGAATATGTTAAATCACTATTGATTAGAGGAATGCAGGGCAATTTTAGCTAGGTGGTGCAGTGGATAGAGCACCAGCCCTGAAGTTAGGGAGACCTGAGTTCAAATCTGGTCTCAAACACTTAACACTTCCTAGCTGTGTGACCTGAGCAAGTCACTTAACCCCAATTGCCTCAGGTAAAAAAAAATAGAGGAAAGCAAATTAAAACAACTCATCAATCAGATCGGCTAAGATGACAGGGAAAGATGATAAATTTTTGAGGGGATGTGAGGAAACTGGAACACTAATGCATTGTTGGTGGAGTTGTGAAATGATCCAACCATTCTGGGGAGCAATTTGGAACTATGTCCAAAGAACTATAAAACTGCACGTATTCTTTCATGCAATTATGTCACTACTGCGTGTGTATCCTGAAGAGATCATAAAAAAGGAAAAAGAACCCATATGTTTATAGTAGTTCTCTTCAAGGTGTCAAAAAATTGGAAACTAAAGGGAAGCCCAACAGTTGAAGAATGGCTGAACAAATTGTGGTATATGAATGTAATGGAATATTATTGTTTTATAAAGAATGATGAGCATGCAGATTTAAGAAAAACATTTAAAAACTTATATGAACTGATGCAGAATGCAGTGAGAAAAACCACACAAACATTATACACAGTAATAGAAACATTTTGTAGATGATCAACTTGGACAGAATTAGGTCTTCTCACCAATTCAGTGATCTAAGAGAATTCTAAAAGACTCATGATGGAAAATGTTATCTACATCCAGAGAAAGAACTATGGAGTCCAAATGCAGATTGAAGTATACTATGTTTACTTTTTTGTTGCCTTTTCTTTCTTGTAGTTTTTCCATTTTGTTCTGATTCTTCCTTCACAACATAACCAAGTTGGATTTGTGTTTCTTATAAACATTATATATTATATACATTTGTAATCTATATTTTATTGATTGCTATATTGAGGAGGGGAAAGGGAAAGGAAGGAGGAAGAAATGAAAATTAAAATCTTATCAAAGTAAATGTTGAACACTAACAAAAAATTTAAATAAAAAAAGAAAATCAATTCAGGAACCCCTAATTCACCCCAAACTTTAGAAAATGTAGGCTATTATGTACCACTTAATTTATTCATTTTCTTATTTACAATTATCAATGCAATTTTACATGTAAAATCCTGAACTTAATCTCTGGAATTTATTATCATAAAAAGCACAAGACTTTCTTTAGAACTTTTTATTAAAACATGCTCAAGGCTTGTATAGAGACTTATATTTGATATATAATCATCTCATTTTGTTGCTTTATCTTTTTTCTCTCCTTTTTTAAGAAAACTTAAGAATTTAATCCCATGCATAAATACATAGTTACAAGAATTCATTGTAAGTGAATGCTTTTTATCCTTAGGTTCAAGTGTTACAGAAATATATTTGCTTAAGAGATGATTGTGTCACTCCAAATATAACCCAAATTGTATAGAGATTAATTCATATGTAATGAGTTGTCTATAGTAAAATATGTTCAGTTATTAACTGCATTCAAATGGAATAGATATTATACAAGTATATACTACTGCTATTGGAAACCCTTTTATAATGGGAACATCTTAACACTAACTCCTGAATAATTTTCATGCATTTACACACCATTTTAAACCTAGATTAAATAACAAATCCAAATAAAATCAAAGTTCCCAATAAAGTAACATAAGAGAGCCCATAAGTTATTCTTCAGTACTAAAATTCTATTGCTTAATCAAAAACAGAAAAAGTTCCCTACTTCAACTTTACAAATTAAAATTTCATATCTTCATTTCACAGGATCTTTATCTTTGTCTAATATTCCATATTAGAAAATCACTTATGCCATCCAAAGGATTTCTGAGTAAGAAATTTATTATGTGTGTCACAAGAACTCTGTGGAGAGGAAAATGGGATAACAATAACAAAAGCTTATTCTTTTTGGTTTATCTCCAGTACCAATAGTATTTTTTAAGCAACTGACATTAAGGTGGTGACAAATTTCTTTTAGATGACTCATAATATCTTGTTGTTGTAGTCCTTTCTATATCTTCACTACCAGTATATGTGTACCTACTTTTCCCATATTAAAAATATATGTATTAGTTGAAAATTAAGCTACAAGTTTATGAAAAAATGTTTTGTAACTACTGTTCTTATTATTCTATCCTAGGATTGCCTTTAGTAAGAGACAATTATGTCCAACTGCTAATGGAAAGCATACTGATATGAGCTTAAGAGCTTTAGTTTTAAGAGCAATCACCCACAGAGTTCTCTGGAATTCAAGGCTATATTCACACCTTTGGGGTATCCAAATAGCCAGTATAAATACAAGACAAACTAGAGAGGTTGAAAAAGAAAGTAATGAATAAAAATTAGATGAAGGGAAATTCATAGATAGTAATTATAACTTTGATTGTGAATGGGATGTTTATAGCAGCTCTCTTTGTGGTGACAAAGAACTAGAAATTACAAGAATGTTCATCAATTAGGAAGTGGCTAAACAAATTGTCTTTTATATAGTTAAAATGGAATACTACTGCGCTATGAAAAATAATGAGTTCAATGATCTTAGCTCAATAATTTTGAGCAAATAAATTATATTAAAAATAAAGAACATATAAATAAAAATGCTATCTGCATCTAGAGAAGGAAATGATAAATAGAAATATGCACAGAATAATTTTACATATATGCACATGTGTAAAAACATATAAACATAAAAACACATATATGAATAGGTGTGTATATCTATATCTATCTATCTATAAATATAAGTGTAATTATAACTACACCTATAGGTAGAGATATAGATAACATACCTATTTATTGTAGCCATCTCTGGGGTGAAGGGCAGAGAGAAAAAATAAATCTATATGATGTTTGTTGTATAGTTAAAAAGGAATAGCAAGTTGTTCCTGCTAGATTTGCAGTTTCATGTGCAACCGTCTTTCTTTTGTGCTGTTATAAAAATGCTCTTTTTTTCTCTAAATTGAAAATGAAATATTATTTTGGAGTTTGAAAGGATGTGTATATTCTTTTTTAAGTTTATTTTTAATATACATAGCTTTATGAATCATATTGGGAGAGAAAAATCAGAGCAAAAGGGAAAAATCATGGGAGAGAAAAAACAGAAAACAGAAGTGTACATAGCAGGTTCTGATTTACATTCAGTTTACTTAGCTCTTTTTCTGGATGCAGATGGAATTTTCTGTCCACAGTCTATTGAGATTACTTTGAATCACTGAACTACTGAGAAGAACCAACTTTTCATAATTGACCATGGCATATTCTTGCTCTTATTGTGTACAATGTATTCCTGGTTCTGCTTGTTTCACTCATCATCAGTTTATGTAAATCTTTCAAGGCTTTTCATCATTTTTATAGAATAATAATATTCCATTACCTTCATGTATCACAACTTGTCCAACCATTCCCCAGTTGATGGCCATCTACTCCTTTTCCAATTGTTTGCTACCACAAAAAGAGGTGCCTCAAACATTTTTGCACATTTAAGTCCTTTGCCCTCCTTTATGATTTCCTTGGGATACAGACCCAATAATGTCTCTTCTGGGTCAACGGGTATGCCAAGTTTTATAGCCCTCTGGGCATAGTTCCAGATTACTCTCCAGAATGCTTAGAACATTTCACAACTCTACCAACAATGTTGCATTAGTGTTCCAGTTTTCCCACATCATTCCCACATCCCCTCAAACATTTATCACCTTTTTCAGTCATTCTAGCCAATTTGAGAGGGGTGACATGGTTGGTAGCTCAAAGTTGTTTTTATTTGCATTTCTCTAATCAATAGTGATTTAGAACATTTTTTTCATATAACTACAGATGACTTTAATTTTGTTATCTGAAAATTGTCTGTTCATATCCTTTGCCCATTTATCACCTGAAGAATGGTTTATATTCTTATAAATTTGAAAAAGTTTTTTATATATTTTAGAAATGAGACTTTTATCAGAAATACTGGCTGTAAAGATTTTTTCCCAGCATTGTACTTCCTTTTTAATCATGTTTCTGTTGGTTTTGTTTATGCAGAAACTTTTTAATTTCATGTCAACAAAAATGTTCATTTTGCCTTTCATAATGTTCTCTAGTTCTTCTTTGGTCTTAAATTCCTCTCTTCTCCAAAGATCTGATAGGTGAATTGTTCCTTGCTCTCCTAATTTGTTTATGGTATCATCTTTATGCCCAAATCATGTATCCTTTTTTATCTTATTTTGTTCTAGGGTGTGAGAGGTAGGTCTATGCTGAGTTTCTGACATTATTTTCCAGTTTTCTCATAAATTTTTGTTAAAAATGGGAATTTGGGAATTTATTAAATACTAGATTACTATTAGCCTTGATTATTGTGTCATGTGTATCTAATCTATTCCACTGATCCACCACCTATTTCTTAGCCAGTACCAAATGGCTTTGATGACTGCTGCTTCATAATATAGTTTTAGATTAGATACTGCTAAGGCACCATGCTTTGTATTTTTTTTTCATTAATTCCCTTGATATTCTTGAATATCTTTTGTTCTTTCAAATGAATTTTGTTATTATTTTTTCTAGTTTTATAAAATAAAGTTTTGGCAGTTTGATTTATGGCACTGAATAAGTAGACCAATTTAGGCAGAATTTTCATTTTATTATATTAGCTCAGCTGAGCTATGAAGAATTGACATTTTTTCAGTTGTTTAGATCTGATTTTACTTGTGTGAGAAGTGTTTTGTAATTGCATTCATATAGTTCCTGAGTTTGTCTTGGCAAATAGATCCCCAAGTATTATATTTTGTCTACAGCAATTTTAAATGAAATTTCTCTCTCTCATGCTGATGAGCTTTATCAGTAATATACAGAAATTTTGAGAATTTGTGTGGGTTTATTTTGTATCTTGCAACTTTGCTAAAGCTGTGAATTGTTTCCAGTAAATTTTTGGATGAGATTTTAAGATTTTCTAAGTATATCACCATATCATCTGCAAAGAATGATAGCATTATTTCCCCGTTGCCTATTCTGATTCTTTTAATTTCTTTTTATTTTCTTGTTGCTAAAGCTAAAATTTCTAGTACAATGTTGAATAATAGTGCTGATAATAGGCACCCTTGTTTCACCCCTGATTTTATTGGAAATGTGTCCAGCTTCTCTCAGTTACAAACAATGTTTTCTGAAGGTTTTAAAGAAATACTGCTTATTATTTTGAGGAAAAAAATCCCCTTTTCCCTATGCTCTCTAGTGTTTTTAATAGGAGTGAGTGCTGTGAAAATAAAATACTTTTAATTGAAATTTGGTAATTAATAACCCTATAACAATTTCTAAGTATCCCAATGAAAGGAAGAGTTTTATATATATACACATATATATCAGCTATATGACAAACATTATGATAACTGGTTTTTTTGTTTGTTTGTTTTTTATGAAATGGCCACAGCCATCCCAATTCTCAGAAACTACCACCCTTATTAGACAGTAGGTATCAACATAGAGAAAATATCCTCCACCATATAAAAAAGACTTGTTAAAGACTCAGATGATGGTTAGCAATTTCAGCCAAAACTATTTTTAAGCTATGTATATTTTAGACATAATACAATTCCACATTTAATATATTATTGTACAGTGTAAACATAACTTTCATGTACATTGGGAAACCAAAAAATTCATGTGATTTGCCTTATTGTGAATTCACTTTTTTTGCAGAATTCTGGAATGGAAGCTACAGTATCTCCAAGGTATGCCTGTGTTTGAAAGAAAAGAGAGCAATGATCTGATCCAATAAGTTTATTTTATAGATAAGAAAACTAAAATTAAGGGAAGCTAAAGCACTTGCCAAAAGTCAATTAGCTAGTTAATGCCAAACCTAAAACTAGAGCTCCTCTCTTTTAATTCATCTTAGCATATTATTTTTTTGACTATTGTATAATGGAAGAGAGAATTAGGTATGTATTGGGTTTTCATTTTCCAGCAATATTGATAGAGGACAGCAGTTGATCTCTGTCCCCACTCAAGTTGTTATCACAAAAGGTTCAGCTAATAGAAGTTGTCTGGTATTAATATGTTAACAAAATGTAAAGATATGGTAGAACCATATTATGCCTTTACAAAGTAGGAAAACGTTTCACCTTTGGGGATTTAGAAGGCAGCCCGTTTCCTATATTCCTTTAGGAATTATAAAGGTTTTCTTAATCAAATTGGAAGAGGCAATGTAATTAACTGAGAAAATATTCTTCATGTGCCTGACAGCCTTTAGAAGGCTGGTCACCAAGTTGAAGTAGTTCAGGTGAGAAACAATTTTGTGGCATGTGATTCATATACCTAATCCAAAGGATATAATGGGAGAAAGATGATTTTTCTCACCTTCCCTACAGCAATCATTTGTTCTTTAGAGCAAAGCTAATTGCCCAATAGGAAACATTTCATGAACCAGATACACATACTATCCAGATATACATAAATCCATGGGGGAATGACTTGAGACAGGAAGCAGAAATGGGATCTTTGGCAGACAAAAAAAAAAAAAAGAGTGAAAACCATGGATTCAAGATCTATAAAGGAACAGACCTAAGCAACCCATCTGAGCAAACTACTTAATATAGAACAAGGGGACAGAATGAAAATTCCATTAGGAGAAAAAGGACATTAAGACTATGTTGTTGTGCAAGAATGTTTGTGGAAGCTCTTTTTGTAGTGGCTAGAAACTGGAAACTGAAAGGATGCCCATCAATTGGAGAGTGGCTGAATAAATTATGGTATCTGAATGTTATGGAATATTATTGTTCTGTAAGAAATGACCAGCAAGATGATTTCAGAGAGGCCTGGAGAGACTTGCATGAACTGATGCTGAGTGAAGTGAGCAGAACCAGGAGATCATTATTCACGGCAACAACAATACTATATGATGATCAATTCTGATGGACATGACTCTCTTCAACAATGAAATACTTGAAACCAGTTCCAATTGTTCAGTGAAGAAAGCCATATACACCCAGAGAGAGGGATCACAATCCTGAATGTGAAATGTGGACCACAACATATCATTTTCATGCTCTCTATTGATGTTTGCTTGCATTGTATTTCCTTTATTTGATTATTCTTTCTTGCAGATACGATGTCTCCTGCACAAAAATGATGTGTGGAAATAAGTATACATATATTCGATTTGTCAAGTATTTTAACATAATTAACATGTAGTGGATATCCTGCCATCTAGGGGAGGGGTGGGGAATAGGGGGGAAAAATTTGTAACAGAAAGCTTTGTAAGGGTTAATGTTGAAGAATTACCCATACATATGTTTTGCGAATAAAAGTATTAATAAATAAAAAAATTAAAAAGACTATGTTGTACTGAAAGAGTGAATTGCCTTGAATCCATGTGTCCATATAATTATGCCTAACTACTATTGCAGTTACTCTCATGTACATTGCTATGAAAGTGTGAATTTTGTCATGAACAGAATATTTTGCAGATACTTTTTGAATATGATAAAAACTTTTTAATAAGTGCCTTTAAGCTAATTGTGTAGCTTAGATACTGTTAAAGCCCTGGTGGTTAATGACCTAAGAGATGCCTAGGATATCCTAGAATCTGGAAATGGCAATCACCCTCATAAGACCCAATTTGTCAGTTTGACTTTAATCTGGAGGAGTAGCACAGAGAGAATACTACACTGATTGCCAAGAAAATCACATAATAGACCAAACTAGTTTTGATATTGTGCAATATAGAATCATAGGAACTTGCTCCAAAATGTTCTTGAGAAACAGAACCACAATGTTGATTTCTATTTTTAAGGCTAAATCTAACAAAAACTATGCCAGAACTACTATCTTTTTCTTTTCCTGCCAAATTCCCACCCACATAGAAAAAAAAAAACATGCTAGAAATTAGGAGATATTAACCGTTCACACTGAAGAATATTCCTATGAAGAAAAGGCTCTTCTAAATAACAGGAAATCGTATGCTGTTCCAAATCAAGTCAGAGTTTACAAGAAAACCAAATTCAAGAAGTTATATAGAAATTAGGAGTGGAATTTTCAGCAGTATTCCAAAACTAAGAAATTATGTGGTAAAAAAAAAAAAACATCTAAAAGGAAACAGAAGTTACTAGTGAAATGTAGTAAAATTAAAATAAATTCTTGATTGAACATGATTTGATTGAACATCAGTAAATATGATTTCAAATCTCAGATCTGCCACTTACTACCTAAGTTACCTTGGCAAAGTAACATGAGTCCATGTCCATGATCTACTATCTGTAAAATGAAGAGATTGGTGGGGCCAATGTGTCAGAGTATGAAGAAGTATAGCTAAATTCCTATGCCTGTTTGCATCCCCACTACTCCAAACATATCTAGAAAATACAATAAACCGGTTCCGCCTGCGCCACGGAGAGCATCTTCTGGTATGAGTCGTCTGGCTCGTGCTAGCTTGCTCGGTCTCTCACTCGCTTCCTCGCCGCCCTCCGCACACACTCCGCCTTCTCCGGCTCCCATTGCCCGGTGCCCCTTTCTTTCCCGCAGCTATGAACGGACAACTCAACGGCTTCGACGAGACCTTCATCGAGGAGGGCACTTTCCTCTTTACTTCGGAGTCTGTGGGTGAAGGGCACCCCGATAAAATTTGTGACCAGATTAGTGACGCAGTCCTTGATGCCCACCTTCAGCAGGACCCCGATGCCAAAGTTGCTTGTGAAACAGTTGCTAAGACTGGAATGATACTACTTGCTGGTGAAATCACATCCAGAGCTGCTGTTGACTATCCGAAAGTGGTTAGGGAAACAATTAAGCATGTGGGCTATGATGATTCTTCTAAAGGGTTTGATTACAAGACTTGCAATGTTCTAGTAGCCTTAGAGCAGCAGTCACCAGACATTGCTCAAGGGGTTCATCTAGATCAAAATGAAAAAGAAATTGGTGCAGGAGACCAGGGATTGATGTTTGGTTATGCTACTGACGAAACTGAAGAATGCATGACTTTAACTATTGTGTAAGCCCACAAACTCAACGCCAAACTTGCTGAATTGCGGCGCAATGGAACTTTGCCTTGGTTATGCCCAGATTCCAAAACTCAAGTCACGGTGCACATGCAGGATCGTTTTGCTGTTCTCTCTATAAGGGTCCATACGATTGTGATATCTGTTCAACATGATGAAGATGTATGTGTTGATGAAATGAGGGATGCTCTGAAAGAAAAGGTGATCAAAGCTGTGGTACCTGCAAAATACTTGATGAAGATACAATTTATCATCTGCAACCTAGTGGCAGATTTGTCATTGGTGGACCTCAGGGTGATGCTGGTCTGACTGGAAGGAAGATCATTGTGGATACCTATGGTGGTTGGGGTGCTCATGGAGGTGGTGCTTTCTCGGAAAAAGATTATACTAAGGTTGACCGTTCAGCTGCTTATGCTGCCCGTTGGGTGGCAAAATCCCTGGTTAAAGGTGGTCTGTGTCGCAGGGTGCTTGTTCAGGTTTCCTACGCTATCGGTGTATCACATCCATTGTCCATCTCCATTTTCCATTATGGCACCTCTCAGAAGAGTGAAAGAGAGCTCCTGGATATTGTGAAGAAGAACTTTGACCTCTGCCCTGGGGTCATTGTCAGGGATCTGGATCTGAAGAAGTCCATTTATCAGAGGACTGCAGCCTATGGCCACTTTGGTAGGGACAGCTTCCCATGGGAAGTGCCCAGAAAGCTTAAATATTGAAAGTGTTAGGCTTTTTTCCCCAGACTTGTTGGTGTAGGTTACAGAGAAGCCTTCAAGCTCTGAGGGAAAGGGCCCTTCTCCCTAAACTTCTCCTGTCCTCTTTCAGCTCTCGATCAGTTGCAGTCACTCTTGTCCAATGATCTGATTTTAGTTTTTGTGGGGACTGTAAGTTGGGCTCTGCTATTCTGTCCCTGGTGTATTGCTCACCATTATAATGGATTTAGTGAGCATAGGTGATCCGTGTAACTGCCTAGAGATGAGCAGACAGCACTGTCTAGTAAATGATGCTTTAAGATCGAACCTTTGTGTCCCACCACCCATCCCCCAAATCTTAACTGCATTGACTCTCCCATAAAATGCTGAAAATTGTCCTTGTAATGTGCACGTCAAGTACTTGTAGTTCCATTTATAGCCTCTGTCCAACAATGCCACCTCCCTGTCAGCATGATTTTGTAATGTCTTGAGCTCTATTATGAATGTGAAGCCTTCCCTCATCCTCCCTGTAACCTGACCCACTTTTAATTATGTAGCTTTTTGTCAGGGAGTGTTCCCTACCAGATCAATCTTGCATGTAACACAAGTTCCAGTTGGAGCTCTAGCCTGACATCATGAAAAAGGCAGTAACTAGTTGAACCACCTTCTGGTGCTTATGCTCTTAACGACCATCTCTTAAACGGCACCAAATCTTAATCTCTCCACTCGGCTGTCTTTTGGAGGACGTAAGTAATAAGGTTTTTATTTAGTAAACCAATCCTATGCATGGTTTCAGCACTAGCCAAGCCTCACCAACTCCTACCTCTAGTTAAGCGGGCACTTGGCAGCCTTGTGATGTCATACAGAGAAGTCACAGGGCGGTATCTGAGGGTCTGTAGGTTGCACACTTTGGTACCAGTTAACTTTTTCTTTATAAGAAATACTGAGTATTCCACACTGCACAAGAACTCTTCCCAGGGTTTTTAACTTTGTTTTATTTTCAAAACCAGGTCCATTGAGCTTACTGAGCAGCTGGTGTAGATACAGAGAAACCAGCTTTCTTCAGAGAGCAATGCTTTTGGCGGGGAGGAGAAGGAAATCCCTTCATACTTGAACATTTTCTAATTGCTTATTTATTGTATTCTTGGGTGTGGCGTGAGTACAGAGAAGCTATCACCTCAGAGGGCAGCTTTTAAAAAGAAAAAAATCCTTGACACCATGATTCCTTTGACCATGTTTCCAGCATTCCCAGGTAGGCCAAGGTGTCCTACAGAAGAACCTTGGGTAACACCTACAAGGGGGTCTGGCTGGTGTTAACAGAAGGGAGGGCAGAGCTGGAGCAGCTGGCCATGGAGGAAGCTGACTTGGCTGGTGTGGTACAGAGAAGCCAGCTTGTTTACATGCCTAATTCACGGCTGCTGCCCTAAGCAGAAAGTGCCTTTCAGGATCTATTTTTTGGAGGTTTATTATGTATGTCTGGTTCTCAATTCTAACAGTTTAATGAAGATCTAAATAAAATGCTAAGTTCTACCTTAAAAAAAATTAAGAAAATACAATAAACCAAGTCCTAATCAGAACATCCAAAAAAAATTTCTAGCTCAGCTAGGGAAACAGAGAAGTCTGTGATCCTGATGATATAGTGAAACATTTCAGTGAAGGTAGTACTTATGCACCAAAACAAAAAAAAAATCAAACAAACAAAAACAAAAACAAAAAAGCCCCAAATCCAGAGAGAGGCTCTAAATGTGTTCAGAGAGTAATAATAAATACAAACTAGCAGCTTTTGTTGCTCGCTAGCAAGGTCTGGATACAGAGATTCAAGATGAATTGAGGAGATGCTCTGTGCCTATAACTAGCTATCTAGAGTAAGGAGTAGATACAAGCCTTCCATATACCTGGAAAGTTCAGAAAGAATAGGAAGCAGCGATTTGATTCAGATCTCAAGAGTTGTGTGAGTTCTCAGTTCTAGTTTCTGGAGTAATCTGAAACCTGCATAAGAATAACCAGGATAAGAATCCTGGGGGAATAAAAGAGGTTTGTCACTTGGAACCAGCACTCTGAACCAGTTTTTAGCAATTATTACTCTCTGAAAAATTTTAGGACTCTCTCTGGATTTGGGACTTCTTTTTGTCCTGGTGCGTAAGCACTACCTTCACTGAAATGTTTCACTACATCCTATCACCAGTATCCACAGACTTCTCTGTTTCCCTATTTGGTCTAGAAATTTTTTCTTGGATGTGCTAGAAAAAAAAATTTTAATGTTCTGATTAGGACTTGGTCTATTATATTTTCTAGATATATTTAGAGTAGTAGTGGGGATGCAAATAAACATGGGAGTTTGGCTATACTTCTTCATATTCTGACATGTTAGCCCCACCAAGTCCTTTTCATTTTATAGAGGGCAGATCATGGACATAGTGAACTTTCCAGCTATATGATAGAAGCTGAATTCAATAGGACTCTACTGGAACTTCAAAAAAGGCAAGGCCATAGATATGTTGCTTGGACACAAATTATGAAGTCAAGAATTTTCTGAGGTCAGACTAGAATGGCAACAAATAGACTCAGTCTTGTATCAGACTGCTTTGGTATTACTGAAAGCTTGTAGATTCTCAACATGAGCTGTCCCTTGGATTTGAAAATAGCAAAACAGGCAATACCCAAGAAAGAGAGCCCAGACATTGCTACAAAAGTTCACAAAGTGTCTAGCCATATATTAAATCTGAAATTAGGAAATAGACCAGAAGAATGAGCACAAAAACAAAGAATCTCATCAAGGATATTCAAGATATAAATGTAAAAGATTGACTCCAAATCATCTATAAGCCTCAAAGAAAAATACAGCTTAGTCACAAGTTCAACTAGAATTCCTGAAAGAAATAAAGGAAGAATTTTTTAAAAGATTTAAATATATTTATAAATAAAATGAGAGAAGTAAAGATAAAATTAAAAAAAAAATAAGAAAAATAAAAAGAACCAAAAAGGTAACTGATAGTGTGGCACAAACTGTATAAAAATTTTGTCCAAATTACAAATTCCTAGTAACAGCATGAGAAAACATGAAATACTAAAAGAAATTTTAAAATTGAAAATAGAAGAAAATGTAAGATGTTTCATAGAATAATATTGACCTTATAAATACATCCAGAAAAGTTCATTTAAGAATCATTGTACTCTCTGAAAACCATGACAAAATATGTGTATTATTTTTCAAGAAATTATTTTTTAAAATACCCAGAACTTCTAGAACTATAGGGCAAAGTGGCAATAATAATAATAATAATAATAATAATAATACAATGTTCATGGAATCCCTAAAGTAAAAATGCCTAAGAATAACATGGCCAAAATTCAGAAAAACATTCTAGAATCAATCACTAATAAAGTATTCAAGAACCAGAAAAAAAAAGGTCAAGATCACACCTAATTTAGAAGCTACCATTATAAAGAACCAGAAAACTTGAAATGCAATACCCCAAAAAAATCCTGACTTGTAATAAATAAGCATTGTCAAGCAAAACAAATCCACTCATTGGTCATGTCTAAAGAAGCATTTCTCATTCTAAACCTTTATACCATCATTTCTTTGTTAAGAAGTGAGAAATGTTCTTTCGATTGATCTAAAGTAAGGGTTAGTTATTTAATTGATAAGAATTCTTAAATCCCTTAAAGTTATTTTTCTTTATGATATTGTAAGTAATTTGCTTAAATTTGATAAATTTTGTTCTACACTTTACATTGCATCGTTTCATAGAAATCTTTTTTTCAAGTTTTTTTTTTTGCAAAGGTCAATGTTGAAAGGTCACTCATATGTTTTGTAAATAAAAAGCTTTATAAAAAAAATAAAAAAAACAGTTAAAAAAAAAGAAATCTTTTTTTCTCTGAAAGTAAACTTTAGTTTCATCTATTAAAAAATGTTTTGGGCTATATTATATATAAGGCCTTTTAGCTCCAAATCCTGTGATCTTATATATTCATTCATTTAAAAATCATTTGTTAAGTACCCAGTACGTCTAGATTATATGGGAAATAAACATCAACAAAAATTAGTCCCTGTTTTCAGGCAGTTTACATTCTATTGATGTAAAACCACAAATACATGTAAGTAAATACAAAAATATATACATAGATGTACATGCTTTAATTCATGAGAACAGTGATCTTGCCATGGGGCATGGTGGAATGCAAGCTGATTTTTACTGCATGGCTGTATCTGCTCCTCTATGATCTATGAAAGCCACTTGACTTAAAATCATAGGAATATCGTACAGAAGGTTTATTTTGATCTTCCCAGTTCCTAGTTGTTTCTCAAAAATCAATTAAATATTATTATATATCTGTGCATTGAATATAGAAAAGTTTGACATATAACACAAATTGATAGATTAAAAATATGTATGTATATATGATAAAATATATAACATATATTTATATATGATATAATTATATATGTGCCATTTATATATAATAAAATATATGTTTTATATTATACTATATTTATATAACATTAATTATTATATATTTATATATAATACCACATAAAATTATAATGACACAATATTTATTCAACAATAATTAATATATATTGGATTGTTCTATATATTGAACATATATGCATATATTCAGAGAAGGAGAGTGTATAATTTCTTAAAGATCCCTCCTGCTTGGCCTTACTTGCACTTTTACTCTCACTGATTACTAATTATTTAGTGTCATGACTCTCTGTGACTTAATGTCTTAAGTTTCCTGTTGAGAACCAATTTAAAGACAGATTTCTTTATTATACTAGTAACTCTAACCCTTAACCTCTGTTTTAGGTAGCCAGAATAGCTGAACCTAGTTGCCTTAAATCAAACTATTAATTCTATACGACAATTATCACCCCATTCATGCACTCCTTAAGTCCCAAGACTTAGGTAAGACATTTAGAAACTATTTTCCTGAAAACTTTTTTCATTTGCTAAACAAGGAATCCAGTTGCTAATCAACAAGAAGACATTTCAGAAAACGAAAGTAAACATTATCTCCTAAGAGATGATTCTTATATTATTGTAATGCATTGCCCAAATGAAGTACATGCCAAAAATGTCCAAAATAGAGCAATAGAATGGCATTAACAACATTCTTTTAAGAGAAATTTTCATTTGACCTCTCAAATTTTTAAGTGACTGTCCCACTTGTTTTTCAGCAATGATAAAGATATCCAGTGATGGGAATGATTTGAAGTTTGTCTTCAATTTTACAAAGATAAATAGATAAATAAATAAATATATATATGAAGTATAAAAAAACTATGCTGTATTGAATCAATACTGGAGCAGCACTCTTGCTATGGCAAATGGATATCACATCATAGTGGCATGGAATATGGAACAGAGGTGAAATCTGTCAATCTTATACTTAAAAGTGAATGTGGGGGCGGGGGAGAGGCAACTACTTAGTATCAGTAAATAGAGACAAGCAGTTCACCACAGTTTTTAACAGGCTCATGCAAAATTCAGATTGTTTGCTTGGGAAGCAAACCTTAAATCAAAATCAATCCATGCTCAGCTACATGACTGGGGGCCCGCTAGCTATCTCTGCCAGGTGGCTCAATTTCCACTTCCTTAGGAACCAAAATAAAGTGAGTATAGGTGATAATGTAGACATTCACAATCAGCAGAATTACTGTTTCAATGTCTTACTTCTTTAATTTAGCTTTCCACCCTGAAAGCTCAGTATTACCCAGAGGTAACCTCTGTTCCCCAATGCTCTTTTTTGAGTTTCTGTCTTTTTTTTCCTTTTCCCATTATTCCTATTTCTCTCTTATAATAAAATTTCCCTTGAATTAAAAAACAATTTTCTGAAACATGAAATCCTTTTCATATGGGCTTGTATCTGCTTCACTGAATGTTGAATCTGTTGATATTTTATATCATTACATAACAGATCTTTTTTAGTACCATATTGTGTTTTTTAATTAAACCTGCTTACTGTGGATGGGTATTTGTGTATTTTTTAAACTGACACGGTAAAACTGATATGAAAGTAGAACCTGCTTTACATCCTGCTTGTGTCTAACTCTAACCATTTTTGACTGTGGATTTTTTTTAATGTTAAAAGTAAAAGTGAGAGCATAAGACAAAATGCTATATGATGTTACCCAGATATTTCAGTTTTCTTTTATTTCAAAAGAATGATTTAGAAAAGAGGATAAATTTGAGAGGTAAAATACATGCCCTTTTAAAAGAGATACAAACTGAGCACAGCCAAGATGGTAGAGAGAAGGCAGGTTGTTGCCTGAGTTCTCTCCAGTTTCCCTCAGAATCAGTACTAGATCAAGCTTTGGAACAGATTCTGGGATTATAGAACCCACAAATTTTCAGAATGAAACAGTTTTCCAGTTTAAGATATCTTGGAAGAACTTCAGGAAAGGTATGTCTCACGTGGGTAGGGAGGAACATAACCTAGTACAGGCACAACGTGAAGAATCCAGCAAGAAGCTCTTAGCCAAAGTACAACTGTGTTGACCATTCTATCCTAGTTCAGAGGGTCAGTGGCTCAATGGGACAGCTGTGAGACCTCCAACACAAGCATAGTAGGCAAGTTGTGAGCCCATGCATCCAGCATAACCAATGGAACTAGGCCAGGTCAATTCAGTATTATGAAAAAGCTGGCAGCATCAGAAAGTAAGACAGAAGCCATGTGTCCCTCAAAAGAAACTTGGGTTAATCTCCCCTATACAACATAGAGAATAGAGTTCAACTTTTTAGAATGAACAAAAAAAAGCAAAAAGAGCTCTGACCATAAAAAGCTGCTATGGCAACAGGGAAGATCAGAATGCAAATCTAAAAGAGGACAATAATGGCAAAATGTCTATAGAAGAAGCCTCAAAGAGGATTACAAACTGCAATCAAAGTCAAAAATTCTCTTGAAAGAATTCAAAATTTTTAAAAAAAATTAAGTAAAAGAAGGGGCAGAGACAAGAAGGCAGAGAGGAAACAAATGTCTGTGTGACCTCCCCCGAGTTTCCATCAAATTAGCAGCAGATTAATTCTCTTGAACTGGTTTTGGAGTAACAGAACCCAAAAATACTTGGAATACAACAAATTTCCAGAAGATATTTTGGAAGAACTTCAGAAAAGGTTTGTTTCAAGCAGGCAGGGGGGAGAGGCTGCCAAGCCCAGACAACAGCACAAGGAGCCTGGAGTAGGGAGCCAGGGCATTGCAGAATCTGAACACTAGAGAATCTATTATGAGTCTCTTAGGCTACTCTGTTCTGATTGCACGCCGGTGGTTAAGCAGATTTGCTTTAAGACACCCCAAAGCCAATAAAAAGGCAAATTGTGAGCCAGTGAGCCCAGGAAACAAGGTTGCCCACTGTCACCATTAATATTCAATATTGTATTAGAAATATTAGCTTTGGCAATAAAAGAAGAAAAAGAGATTAAAGGAATTAGAGCAAGTCATGAAAAAACTAAATTATCACTCTTTGCAGATGATATGAGAGTATACTTAGAGAACCCTAAAGAATCAACTGAAAAAACTACTAGAAACAATTCAAAACTTTAGCAAAGTTGCAGCATACAAATGAAATCCACATAAATCATTAACATTTTAATATATTACCAACAAAGTCCAACAGCAAGAGATAGAAAAAGAAATTCCATTTAAAATAACTCTTGATAATATAAAATATTTGAGAGTCCACCTGCCAAGTCAGGAACTATATGAACACAACTACAATACATTTTCCACACAAATAAAGTCAGACCTAGTTAATTGAAAAAAATATCAAGTACTCATGGGTAGCAGAGCAAATATAATAAAAAATGACACTAGCGGGGCAGCTAGGTGGCACAGTGGATAGAGCACCAGCCCTGAAGTCAGGAGGACCTGAGTTCAAATCTGGTCTCAGACACTTAACATTCCCTACCTGTGTGACCCTGGACAAGTCACTTAACCCCAAATGCCTCAGCAAAAAGCAAAAAAAATGACACTAGCTAAATTAATCTACTCATTCAGTGCCATATTAATTAAATTCCCAAGAAATTATTTTAAAGATCTAGAAAAAATAATAACAAAGTTCATCTGGAAGAAAAAAGGTCAAGCATTTCGGGGGAATTAATTTAAAAATGCAAATGAAGATGGCCTAGCTGTGCCAGATCCAAAACTATATTACAAAGTAGCAGTCATCAAAAACACTTGATACTGGCTAAGAAATAGAGTAGTAGACTAGTGGAATAGGTTAGGTTCACAGGAAAAAATACTCAATGACTATGGTGTACACATCAGCATTTTTATACATCACCAACAAAATGCAACAACAAGAGATACAAAGAGAAAGTCCATTTAAAATAACTTTCCATAGTATAAAATATTTGGGAATATATCTGCCAAGGGAAAGTCAGGATCTATATGAGCAAAACTACAAAACACTCTCCACACAAATAAAGTCAGATCTAAACAATTGGAAAAACATCAAGTGCTCTTGGATAGGTCGAGCGAATATAATAAAGATGGCAATACTACCTAAACTAATCTATTTATTTAGTGCTATGCCAATCAAACTCCCAGGAAATTATTTAACTGACCTAGAAAAAATAACAACAAATTTCATCTGGAAAAACAAAAGGTCAAGAATTTCGAGGGAATTAATGAAAAAAAATGCAAATGAGGGTGGCCTAGCTGTACCAGATCTAAAACTATATTACAAAGCAGTGGTCACCAAAACCATATGGTACTGGCTAAGAAATAGAGTAGTGCATCAGTGGAATAGGTTAGGTTCACAGGACAAAATACTCAATGACAATAGTAATCTAGTGTTTGACAAACCCAAAGACCCCAGCTTTTGGGATAAGAACTCACTATTTGGCAAAAACTGCAGGAAAATTGGAAACTAGCATGACAGAAACTAGGCATTAACCCGCACCTAATACCATATGCCAAGATAAGGTCAAAATGGATTCATGATCTAGACATAAAGAAAGGCATTATAAAAAAGTTAGAAGAACATATGATAGTTTGCTTCTCAGATCTGTGGAGGAGGAAGAAATTTGTGATCAAAGAAGAACTAGATATCATTATTGATCAAAAAAATAATTTTGATTATGTTAAATTAAAAAGTTTATGTATAAACAAAACAAATGCAAACAAGATTAGAAGGGAAGCAATAAACTGGGAAAACATTTTTTTACATTCAAAGGTTCTGAAAAAGGCTTCATTTCTAAAATATAGAGAGATTGACTCAAATTTATAAGAATTCAAGCCATTCTCCAATTGATAAATGATCAAAGGATATGAAGAGACAGTTTTCAGATAAAAAAATTGAAACTATTTCTAGTCATATGAAAAGATGCTCCAAATCACTATTGCTCAAAGAAATGCAAATTAAGACAACTCTGAGATACCACACACCTGTAGAAGATATGTGGCTAGAATGGCTAAGATGACAGGAAAAGATAATGATGAATGTTGAAGGGGATGTGGGAAAACTGGGACACTGATACATTGTTGGTGAAATTGTGAATGGATCCAACCATTCTAGAGAGTAATTTGGAATTATGCTCAAAAAGTTATCAAACTGTGCATACCCTTTGACCCAGCAATGTTTCTTTCGGGCTTATATCCCAAAGAGATCTTAAAGGAGAGAAAGGGACCTACACGTGCAAAAATGGTTGTGGCAGTCCTTTTTGTAGTGGCAAGAAACTGGAAACTGAATGGATGTCCATCAGTTGGAGAATGGCTTAATTAATTATGGTATATGAATGTTATGTAATATTATTGTTATATAAGAAACAGCAGGATGATTTCAGAGAGGCCTGAAGGGACTTACATGAACTGATGCTAAGTGAAATGAGTAGAACCAGGAGATCATTATACACAGTAACAACAAGACTATACAATGATCAATTCTGATGGTCATGGCTCTCTTCAGCAATGAGATGATTCAATTCATTTCCAATTGTTCAGTGATGAAGAGAGCCATCTACATCCAGAGAAAGGATTATGGGAACTGAGTGTGGACCACAACATAACATTTTCTTGCTTTCTATTGTTTAGTTGCATTTTGTTTTCCTCAGATTTTTTTTTCTTTCTAGATCCAATTTTTCTTATATAGCAAGATAACTACCTAAATTTGTATACATATATTGGATTTATCATATGTTTTTACATATTTAACATGTATTGAACTACCTGCCATCTAGGAGAGGGTTGGGGGGAAAGAAGGAAAAATTTGGAACAGAAAGTTTTGCAAGGATCAATGTTGAAAAATTACCTATGCATACATATTGTAAATAAAAAGCTTTAATAAAAAATTAAAATAAAATTTTTCTGTAAAAAAAATCAGTGAAACAAAAAAAATTAATGAAAAAATAGAAAAAGGAGGCAGCTAGGTAGCACAGTGGAGAGAGCACCAGCCCTGAAGTCAGGAGGATCTGAGTTCAAATCTGCCCTCTGACACTTAACACTTCCTAGCTGTGTGACCTTCAGCAAGTCACTTAATTGCTTCTGATATATATATATATATGTGTGTGTGTGTGTGTGTGTGTGTGTGTGTGTATACATATATATATATGAAAATGTAAAGCATTTTATTGGAAAAACAACTAATCTGAAAAATAGATGCAAGAATAATAAACTAAAAATTATTGGACTACCTGAAATCTGAGATTAAAAAAGGGGGGAAAAAGCCTGGACAATATGCTTCAAGAAATCATCGAGAAAAATTGACCTGATATCCTAGAACCAGAGAGTAAAATAGTCATTGAAATGATCAATGCTCACCTCCTAAAAGTGACTCAAATGAATAAATTTCAGAATTATCAGATCCAGGAGAAAGTACTGCAAGCAGCCAGAAAGAAATAATTCAAGTATCAAGAAACCATAATCATGATTAGGCAGAATTTAATGATTTCACATTAAAGGGTAAAAGAGTGTGGAATATGTTATTCTGGGGGCAAAGGAGTCTGGACTACAACCAAGAATCAATTCAGCATTATCTTTCGGGGGAAAGAAGATATTCAGTGACAGAGGGGATGTTGTGATGCAAAGACCAGAACTGAACAGAAAAAAACTTCAAATACAAGACTCAATACAAGTAAAAAGTTAATAGGAAAGAAAAAATATATGTTATTTAAAGGTTAAATTGTTAACATCCCTACATGGGAAAATGATACTTGTAGCTCTTGAGAACTATATCTTTGTCTGGGTAGTTAGAAAGATATATATAGATATATATATATAAAGAGGACTTGTGTATAAGGTGACTTTAATATGATAATATAAATAAAGAAATTAAGAGGTGGGAAAAGGATTGTACTGGAGAAGAGGAAAGGGGAGGTGAAATAGGGCAAATTACATCACATGGAGAAGCACAAAAATCTATTATGTGAGGGAAAGAAGGGAGGGGATGAGCATTGTTTGAACCTTGATTTCATTGGATTTGACTCAAAAGGAGAACAGCATTCATACTTACTTTGATCTAAAAGTTTATCTGAGCCTATTGGGAAAATAGGAGGGGCAAAGGGTAAGAAAAGAAAGAGGATGACAAAAAATGCAAAGTGAGGAACGTGGAGATGAGAAGCAAAACATTAGTGGGGAAAGGAAGAAAAAAAATGTATAAACAGAGAAAAATAGGATGGAGGGAAATACAGTTATAATCTTAACTATGAATGTGAATGGCATGAACTCTCCCAAAAAAACAGAAGCAGATGGCAGAATGTATTAAAATCCATATCCTACAATATGCAATTTACAAGAAATATAGCTGAAGCAGAGATACACAGATAAAGACAAAATGCTGGATCACAAACTATTATGCTTCAGTTGAAGTAAAAAACAAGGGTAGCAATTCTGATCTCAAACCCAAAAAAGCAAAAATAGATCTAAATAAAAGAAGTAAATAAGGAAACTACATCTTGCTAAAGGGTACCATAAATAATTAAGTAATATCAATACTAAATACATATACATAAAGTGGTAGAGTATACAAATTCTTAGAAAAGAATCAAGGAAGTTACCAGAAGAAATAGATGGCAAAATATATTAAGGAGGAATCTCAACTTCCTCCTCTCAGACTTAGATAAATCTAAATACAAAACAAAAAAGAAAGAAGCTAAGGGGGTGACTAAAATTTTAGAAAAGTTAGGTATGATACACTTTCAGAGAAAAATGAATGTGGGATAAAAAGGAACATATTTTCTTAGCAGTTCATGGTAACTACACAAAAAATATGATCATGAATTAAATGATAAAAACTTATTCAAGTACAGAAAGACAGGAATACTGAATGCATCCTTTTCAAATAATTATGAAATAAAAATTATTGTAATAAAGTGTAATCGATGCCATGAAAAAAAAATTGACCAAAAATTAACTGGAAACTAAATAATCTAATAATAATGGGTGAATCAAATGACAAATCATAAAAACAATCAATAATTTTATTCAGAGAAAAAGGCAATAATGACACAACATACCAAAATCTCTGGGATGCAACTGAAGTAGTTCTTAAGGAAAATTTTATCTCTAAATGCTTACATGAATAAAATGGAGAAAGAAGAAATAAATGAATTGAGCATGTAACTAAAAAGCTAAAAAAAAAAAAAAACAAACAAATAACCCCCCCAATAAATACCAAATAAAAAATTCTGAAAATCAGAAAAGGGAATAATGAAATTGAAATTAAAAAACCAATTGAACTAGTAAATAAAATTAAAAATTAATTTTATGAAAAATAGAACAATATTTGGTTAATTTGATGAGGAAGGGGAAAGAAGAAATACAATTCAGTAACAAAAATAAAAAGTGGTGACTTACCACTAAGGAAAAGGAAACTAAAGCTATAATTAGAAATTATTTTGCCTAATGATATGCCAGTAAATGTGACAACCTAATGAATACTTCCAAAAATACAGATTGCGCAGATTAACTGAAGAGAAAATAAAATACTTAAATAACCCCATTTTGGAGGGGGCAAATTGAACAACTTATCAAGTAACTCCCTAAGAAAAAGTCTGAAGGATCAGATAGATTTACAAGTGAATTCAACAAAACATTTAAAAAACAATTAGTTTAATTATGTTTAAAGTATTTGGGAAAATAGGTGAAGAATTCCTGTCAAATTCCTTTTATGACACTACTAAAGTGCTGCTGCCTAAACTAGGAAGAATCAAAAGAGGGGGGGGAATTATAGACCAATTTACCTAAGGAATATTGATGAAAAAATCTTAAATAAAATATTAGCAAAGAGATTAAAGTACTTATCACCAAGATAATACACTATGACCAAGTAGAATTTATACCAGGAATGCAGAGCTGGTTCAATATAAGGGAAACCACAGCATAATTGACCAAATAAATAACAACACTAATAGAAATCATATGATTATCTCAATAGATGAAGAAAAGAAATTTGAGAAATTACAATGCGCATTCCTATTAAAAACACTAGAGGGCATAGGAATAAATGGACTTTTCTTTACAATGACAAGTAGCATCTATCCAAAGTCATCAGCAAACATATGTGTAATAGGGAGAAAGTAGAAGCATTCCTTATAAGAGCAGGGGTGAAATACAGTTGCCCATTATCATCACTATTATTTAATATTATACTAGAAATATTAATTTTAGCAATAAGGAAAGAAAAAGACATTGAAGGTTTAGAGTAGGCCATAAGGAAACAAAACTATCATTCTTGGCAGATGATATGATGGTATATTTAGAGAATCCTAGAGAATCATTGAAAGCTCCTACAAGCAATTAATAACTTTAGCAAAATTGCAGTATATAAAATAAACCCACCTAAATCATCAGCATTTCTATTTATTACCAATAAAGAACCACAACAAGAGATAGAGAGATCTCATTTAAAATAACTATATGCAAGAAAAACATTTGGGAGTCTATTTGCCAAGGCAAACTCAGGAATTATATGAACACAATAACAAAAAACTTTTCACACAAATAAATTCGTCTAAACAATTGGAAAAATATCAGTTTCTCATCAGCTGGCAGAGATAATATTATAAAAATAACAATTCTACCTAAATCTATTAGTGCCAAACCAATATAATTTATGTTTTATAACTAGAAAAAATAATAACAAAATTCATCTGGAAAAAGAAAAAGCCAAGAATATTAATTAATGGGAAAATGTCAAGGAAGGTGACCTAGATGTATCATACTTAAAACTATATTATAAATCAGTGGTCATCAAAATCATTTGGTACTGGCTAAGAAATTGAGTATTATATCAGGGGACTATATTAGGCATGCAAGACACAAAAGTCTATGACTACTCCAGTTTCTGGAATGAAAACATACTATTTGACAAAAATTGTTGGGAAAACTGAAAAATAGTCTGGCAGAAACTAGGCATTGACCAACTTCTCACAACCAAGATAAAGTCAAAATGGGTTTATGATATAGACATAAAGGGATACTATAAGCAAATTAGGAGAACAAGAGATAGTCTACCTATCAAATCTGTGGAGAAGAGAAGAACTTTTGGCTAAAGAAGAATTAGAGAACATTATTAAACACAAAATGGATAATTTTGATTACATTAAATTTAAAAGGTTCTGCACAAACAAAACCAATGCAGCCAGGATTAAAATGGAAGGAGAAAACTGAGAATGAGTATTTACAGTCAGCTTTTCTAATAAAACCCTCAATCCTAAAATATACAGAGAACTGATTCTAATTCAAAAGAATAAGTTATTCACCCAATTGATAAATGATCAAAAATAGAAAACTTTCAGATGAAGAAATTAAAGTCATTTATACTAACTTTAAAAAAATATTCTAAATCACTGTCTATTAGAAAAATACAAATTAAGACTACTCTGAGGTACTACATCAAACCTCTCATATTGGGTAAAATGACAGAAAAAGATAGTGATAAATGTTGGAGGGAATGTGGGAAAACTAGAACACTAATGCATTCTTAGTAGAGTTGTGAAATGATCCAACCATTCTGAAAATCAATTTGGAACTATGCCCAGAGGGCTATAAAACTGCATATCCTTTGATCCCAAAGTAATCATAAAAAAGAGAAAAGGACCCTCTTGTGCAAAAATGTTTATGGTCATTCTTTTTGGACCTTGGGAGCTTGTTCTAGCAGGGGAGCGCAGCTACTCGTATACACTTGACCGAAGAACAGTACGCCTCTATCGGGAAAGGTAGTCCTCTTCGACCGAGCGCGCAGCTTCGGGAGGGACGCACATGGAGCGATGAGGGAGGAAGGGGACACCCGCCTAGCCAGCCAGATCAGCCGAATCAACCCTGGCGATCAATGGGGTGACAGATGTCGCAGCCAGATCGCCCTCACATCCGGTCATTCTTTTTGTAGTAATAAAGAATTTAAAATTGAGTGAATTCCCATGAGTGGGGGAACAGCTGAATAATTTATAGTATATGAATGTAATGAAATCTTATAGTTCTTTTTTTGTTTTTGTTTTTTTGCTGAGGCAATTGGGGTTAAGTGACTTGCCCAGGGTCACACAGCTGTTACGTGTCTGAGACCAGATTTGAACTCAGGTCCTCCTGACTTCAGGGTTGGTGCTCTATCCACTGAGCCACCTAGCTGCCCCAATCTTATAGTTCTATAAGAAATGATAAGCAGGCTGATTTCAGAAAAACCTGGAAAGACATAATAGCAAGTGTTGAATGAAGTGAGTAGAACCAAGAGAATTTTATATACAGTAAAAGAAAAATTATGTGATGATCAACTATGATGTATTTGGCTCTTCCCAGCAATGTGATGATGTGAGGCAATTCCAATAGACTTAGTAAGGAAAATACTATCTGCATCCAGAGAGAGAACCAAGGAGACTGCACTATCGATCACAGCATAGTATTTTCCATTCCATTAGACTTGGGATGGAAAATGCCAAACACATCCAGAGATATCAATGGATACTGCATGTGGATCAAAGCATAGTATTCTTACCTTTGTTTATTTAAGTTTTTCTTTCTCACTTTTTTCTTTTAGTTTGATTTTTCTTGCATAACATGACAAATATGGAAATAAGCTTAAAAGGATTGTACATGTTTAATCTATATCAGTTTGCTTCCTGTCTTGGGGAAGAAGGAAGTGAGGGAAAAACAGAAAAAAGAATTGGAACACAAAATCTTACAAAAATGAATTTTGGAAACTACCTATGTATATTTCAAAAAATAAAATACTATTGAATTGAAAAAATAAAAGTAATGCAAACCACGTATAACTTACATCAGACTTCTCACCATCTTAGGAAGGGAAAAGGGAAAGAGAGAGTGATAGAATTTGGAATTCAAAATTTTTTAAATAGATTAAAATTTTTTTGCATGCATTGGAGAACAATAAAAAAATGCACATCAGTTATTTGGATGATAAAATCTTAAGTATCATCAATAGTAAATTATTCCCAGATATCTATGCAATTCCTTCATCCTGCTTCTCTCAAAGACATTTATGTCTAACAGAAAAACAATAAGTCCATAAGTTTTGAAGTAATATCAGCATGAGTATGACAAAAGAAAAAAAGTGATTTTTAAATTAGCATTTGCTATAATAAGCATAATAATCTTAGTGTAAAAATCTTAAAATATTCTCATAATTATAATGAACATAACAGGAATCACAAAGGAAGGAGTAAAATAATTGTTTTAATGCTTCTATTTTTAGATCTTTCTTCAAAATTTGAAGAACACTACTAGTTAAGTAATTTTATTGATAATAAAGCAGAGATAGCAAAAAAAAATGATCAGACTAAGCCACAGATGACTTGAACACCTGGTTTCAAATAGAATTCACAGAAAGCATAGGTCTCTTTCCCTAAATAAACAACAGCATATCCACCCCCCAAAAAATCAATGAGGTCAAGGCTCTTTAGGATATATACCCCTGGAAGATTATGCCCAGGCTATAATGAAAACAAAAAAGTCTAGTCTAAATCATTCTCAATCTAAAGGATCTTTGAATAGTCATCCATGAAAGTCAATTATACTTCAATTTTGAGGCTTTTTCACTAGCATTTCAAAAATTATAGATGTTTACATTTTAATGAAACTAAAGCGAGATAGAAAATTGCACTATTTAGGGAAAGGGAACAAAAATATGCTTCTTTCTTTCAGAATCTTAAATTGAATATACATACACACACATGATAAATCATTGTAGGAGTTTGCAAATCTATTCAGAGAAAACACCTGATAGGATATGCTTTCTACATTATCTCTATGCAAGACCCTATTTTCATTAGCATAATAATCTTAGTGTAATAATTATGTAATATATGTCCAAGCTCATAAGGCTGACCAACCCAATTATTTGGTGAAATTTGGTCACTGTTTTCTTGCAGTCATTAGATGTGTCGGTTTTAAATAAATCATTATATGACACTTAGCTGATCCATTTAAATTGCTACTGACTTCACTGTAATTACCTCTCTAATTATAATGATGTTGAAGATCTTTGAAAATTGCTATGAGTTTCTTACTGTGGCTGTGGCCTTGCCAAGTTTCAATTATGGTACACAATTCAAAGGAAAATTAATGGAAATTCAAGGAAATGGAATCATATGTATCCCATAAAGCTATGCTAATAAATGGATGTTAAGAAAATAAGATTTCCCCACATCTTAAACTTAGAATAACAAAGGCAAGAATATTATCAGTTCATCATGACTTGAAAATAATTTGGAGGCTTGAATAAAGAAAATGATAGACAATTGCAAGTAATGATCAAGAACAAGATTAATAGATTAACTCCTAAGAGTTCATATTTATTAAAACTGTCACCTAATACTTTGCCTAAAAGTTTGACTCAATTTAATTGCCTATCTGTTCATTTTTGAAGTAGTATTCTTCACTTTTCATTGCAATGAGTTGTTCCAATAAAAGGTCTTTCAAATACTTTCTCTTTTTTTTTAATTAAAGATTTTTATTTGCGTAACATATGTGTGGGTAGTTCCTCAACACTGATACTTCCAAAGCTTTCCATTACAAATTTTCCCCCTAGTACCCTCCCCTCCCCTAGATGGCAGGATGTCCACTATATGTTAATTATATTAAAATACTTGACAAGTCAAATATATGTATACATATTCCCATACTTACCTAGGTGTGCAAGAACAATCGTATCCACATAAACAAAATAGAAAGGAAACCCAATGCAAGCAAACATCAATAGAGACCATGAAAATATTATGTTGTGGTCCACATTCCATATCCCTCTCTCTGGGTATATATGGCTTTCTTCATTACTGAAAAATTGGAACTGGCATCTCATTGTTGAAGAGAGCCCTGTCCATCAGAATAGATCATCATATAGTCATGTTGTTGCCATGTATGAATATCTCCTGGTTCTGTTCAGTTCACTTAGCATCAGTTCATGCAAGTCTTTCCAGGCCTCTCTGAAATCATCCTGTTGGTCGTTTCTTATAGAACAATGATATTCCATAACATTCATATACCATAATTTACTCAACCACTCTCCAAGTGATGGGCATTCATTCAGTTTCCAGTTTCTAGGCACTACAAAAAGAGCTGCCACAAACATTCTTGCACATGTAAGGCCCTTTCCTTCCTTTAAGATCTTTTTGGGATATAAGCCCAATAGAAACAACTCTGGGTCAAAGGGATGCACAGTTTGATAACTTTTTGAGCATAGTTCCAGATTGCTCTCCAAAATGGTTGGATCCATTCACAGTTCCACCAACAATGTATCAGTGTCCCAGTTTTCCAACATCCCCTCCAACATTCATCATTATCTTTTCCTGTCATTTTAGCCAATCTGACAGGTATGTAGTGGTACCTCAGAGTTGTCTTAATTTGCATTTCTCTGATAAATAATGATTTGAAGCACCTTTTCATATCACTAGAAATGGTTTTAATTTCATCATCTGAAAATTGTCTGTTCATATCCCTTGACCATTTATCTATTGAAGAGTGGCTTCAATTTTTATAAATATGAAACAATTCTCTATATATTTTAGAAATGAGGCTTTTATCTGAACCCTTAAATGTAAAGATGATTTCCCAATTTGATATTTCCCTCCTAATCTTGTCTGCATTCGTTTTGCTTGTACAAAAACTTTTTAATTTAATATAATCAAAATTATCTATCTGGTGTTCAATTAAGAGTTCCAGATCTTCTTTGGACATAAATTTATTCTATCGCCACAGGTCTGAGAGGTAAACTATCCTATGTTCCTCTAATTTGATTACAATGTCACTCTTTATATCTAGATCATGAACCCATTTAGATCTTATCTTGGTATGTGGTGTTAGGTGTGAGTCAAGCCCTAATTTCTTCCACACTAGTTTCCAATATTCCCAACAGTTTTAGTAAAATAATGAGTATTTATCCCAGAAGCTGTAGTCTTTGGGTTTATCCCCAAACACAAAATTGCTATAGTTATTGCCTAGACTGTCCTGATATCCTATCCTATGCCACTGATCGACTGCTTTATTTCTCAGCCAGTACCAAATGGTTTTGATGACTGCTTCTTTATAATAGTTTTAGATCTGGTACAGCAAGGCCACCTTCATCTGCCTTTTTGCATTAATTTCCTTGAAATTCTTGACCTCTTGTTCTTCCAAATGAACTTTGCTACTATTTTTTCTAGATCTGTAAAATAATTTCTTGGGAGTTTGATTGGTATGGCACTAAATAAGTAAATTCGTTTGGGTAGTATTGTCATTTTTATTATATTCACTCGGCCTATCAATGAGCACGTAATATTTTTTTCCAATTGACTAGGTCTGA
Source organism: Myrmecobius fasciatus (assembly GCA_023553655.1). Classification (NCBI taxonomy): domain Eukaryota; kingdom Metazoa; phylum Chordata; class Mammalia; order Dasyuromorphia; family Myrmecobiidae; genus Myrmecobius; species Myrmecobius fasciatus. The sequence goes on along the minus strand of JAJPUD010007190.1, from coordinate 31,429 downwards.
TTTTATTTATGTGGAAAGTGCTTTGTAGTTTAGTACAAATACTTTCCGACTTTTCCTTGGCAGATAGATTCCCAAATATTTTATACTATCATCCGTTATTTTGAATGGAATTTCTTTTTGTATCTCTTGCTGCTGAACTTTGTTGGTAATATATAAAAATGCTGATAATTTATGTGGATTAATTTTGAATCCTGCAACTTTGCTAAAGTTGTGAATTGTTTCTAGTAGTTTTTTAGTTGAGTCTCTAGGGTTCTCTAAGTATACCATCATGTCATCTGCAAAGAGTGATAATTTGGTTCCTTCATTACCTACTCTAATAACTTTTATCTCTTTTTCTTCTCTTACGGCCAAAGTTAACATTTCTAATAGAATACTAAATAGTACCTGATCTTATTCACTTCACTCCTGATCTTATTGGGCATGATTCTAGTTTGTCTATATTACATTCGATGTTTGCTGATACTTTTAAATAGATGCTACTAATCATTTTAAGGAAAAGCCCATTTATTCCTATACTCTCTCGTGTGTTTAATAGGAATGAGTGTTGGATTTTATCAAATGCTTTTTCTGCATCTATTGAGATAATCATATGGTTTTTGTTAGTTTGGCTATTAATATGATTGATTATGCTGATAGTTTTCCTAATATTGAACGAGCCCTGCATTCCTGGTATAAATTCTACTTGGTCATAGTGTACTATCCTGGGGAAGACTTTCTGTAATCTCATTTCTAATATCTTATTTGAGATTTTACATCAATATTCATTAGGGAAATTGGTCTATAGTTTTCTTTCTCTGTTTTCACCCTACCTGGTTTACCTATCAGCACTATATTGGTATCTGTCCCTATTTTTTTTCAAATACTTTGTATAGTATTGGAATTAATTGTTCTTTGAGTGTTTGGTAGAATTCACATTTAAATCCATTTGGCCCTGGAGATTTTTTCTTAGGGAGTTGGTTAATAGTTTGTTCTATTTCTTTTTCTAATATGGGGCTATTTAAATAATTTATTTCCTCTTCTGTTGGCCTGGGCAATCTACATTTTTGTAGATATTTCTCCATTTCATTTAGATTATCAAACTTACTGGCATAAAATTGGGCAAAGTAACTCCTAATTATTACTCTAATTTCCTCTTCATTGGAGGAAAGTTCTCCTTTATCATTTTTGAGACTAACAATTTGATTTTCCTCTTTCCTTTTTCCTATCAAATTAACTAAAGGCTTATCTATTTTGTTGGGTTTTTTTTTTCATAAAATCAACTCTTAGTTTTATTTATTAATTCAATAGTTTTCTTACTTTCAATTTTATTAATTTACCCTTTTATTTTTGAATTTCCAATTTGGTACTTAATTGAGGGTTTTGAATTTGTTTTTTTTCTAGTTTTTTTAATAATAAGCCCAATTCATTGATCTTTTCTTTCTCTATTTTATGCAGGTAAGCATCTAGAGATATAAAATTGCCCCTTATGTCCACTTTGGCCATATCCCACAAATTTTGGTATGTTGTCTCATTCTCATTCTCCTGGATGAAATTATCAATTATGTCTATGATTTGCTCTTTCACCCATTCATTCTTCAGGATTAGATTATTTAATTTCCAATTAACTTTTGGTCTATTTTCTCCTGACCTTATATTGCATGTGATTTTTATTGCATCATGATCTGAAAAAGATGCATTTACTCTTTCTGCCTTTCTGCATTTGATTTTGAGGGGTTTATGCCCTAATACATGGTCAATTTTTGTATAAGTTCCATGAACCACTGAGAAAAAAGTAAACTCCCTACTGTCTCCATTCAATTTTTTCCAAATATCTAACATACCTAGCTTTTCTAACAATTGGTTTACCTCCCTAGTTTCTTTCTTATTTATTTTGTGGTTTGATTTATCTAATTCGGAAAGAGCAAGGGTGAGATCCTCCACTAGTATTGTTTGGCTGTCTATTTCTTCTTGCATCTCTCTTAATTTCTCCCCTAGGAATTTGGATGTTATAGCACTTGGTGCATATATATTGAGTATTGATATTGCTACATTATTTATGGTACCCTTTAATAGAATATAGTTTCCTTCCTTATCTCTTTTGATTAGATCTATCTTTCCTTTTACTTAATCTGATATCAGGATTGCTACTCCTGCTTTTTTTGTTCACCTGAAGCATAATAGGTTCTGCTCCAGCCTTTTACCTTCACCTTGTATGTGTCACTATGCATTAGATGTGTTTCTTGTAGACAATATATTGTTGGATTCTGGTTTTTAATCCAGTCTGCTCTCTGCTTCCACTTTATGGGAGAGTTCATCCCATTCACATTCACAGTTAGAATAACTAATTCTCTATTTCCTGCCATCTTATTTACCCAAGTTATGTTTTTCCCTTTCTTTTCCCCTTTCTCCCTTCCCCCCTCCTTAGTATTTTGCTTTTGATGACCCCCTCCCACAAACAATCCTCCCTCCTTTAGAACCCCTCCCCCCTTTTTTACTCCTTTCCCCTGATTCTTCTAATTTCCCTTCTACTAGTCTATCCCTTTCTTTTCCTCCTTTCCCTCCCATTTCCCTATAAGGAAGGACAAGTTTCTCTGTGAAACCAAATGTGTCTGATATACACTTTTAGAGCCCAATCTCATGAGAGTAAGATTTACACAATGCTCATCACCCTCCCTTATTTCCCTCAATTATATTAGGCTTTCTTTGCCTCTTCATGAGATTTTACCTTATTTTTACCTCCTTTTTTAACCTTATTTTACCACCTTTTCCCTCTTTCTCCCAGAATGATAGCCTTTCCCCCTCTGGTTTTCTTTTTCTTATTATCAAAGTAATATCAAATTATACTCCCAATCTTTAAGTATCCCCATAGTAGAAATAAAGTTCTCAAGAGTCCTTTCCTTTTTACCTTTTTATGCTTCTCTTGAGTTCTGTGTTTGGAGGTCAAATTTTTTGTTCAGATCTGCTCTTTTCATTAGAAATAGGTGAAATTCACCTATATCATTAAATGACCATCTTCTTCCCTGGAGGATAATGCTCATTCTAGCTGGATAGGTTATTCTTAGCTATAATCCAAGTTCCTTTGCCTTTCAGAATATCTGGTTCCAGGCCCTTTGATCCTTCAATGTGGAGGCTGACAAATCGTGTGTGATTCTAATTATTGATCCTTGGTATTTGAATTGTGTCTTTCTAGCTGCTAGCAAAATCTTTTCCTTGGTGCGATAGTCCTGACATTTAGCTACGTTATTCCTTGGGGTTTTAATTTTGGGGCCTCTTTGAGGAGGTTATTGGTGAATTCTTTCAATGGTGATATTGTCTTCTGATTCTACAACTTCAGGGCAATTTTCTTTCAGGATTTCCTGGAAGATAGTGTTTAGATTCTTTTTTTTTTTTTTATCATGGCTTTCAGGAAGTCCAATAATCCTTAGATTGTCTCCTCTAGGTCTATTTTCCAAGTCAGTTGTTTTTCCTAGGAGATAATTCATATTATCTTCTATTTTTTCATTTTTTTGTTTTTGTTTGATTCTTGAAGTCTTATTGAGTCATTCACTTGCATTTGTTCAAATCTTATTTTTAAAGTGTTGTTTTCTTCAGTTACCTTTTTTAGCTCCTTTGTAACTGGCCAATTTGTTCATTGCATACTTTTTCCACTTCACCTATTTTGCTTTTCAATAATTTGGTGTCTTTTTCATATCTCTTTTGTAGGGCATTATATCCTTCTTGCGCTGATCTCAGTTTATTTTTCCATTTATCATCCAGCTCTCTTTTGAGATTCTTTATGCAATCTTCTAGGAAGGCCTTTTGAAAAGGGAACCAGGTTATATCTCCTTTGATGGCTTCCTCTGGAGTTGCTTTGCCTATAGGGACCTCAGGATCTGGGGTCTGCCCTTCTTTCTCTCCATAAAAACTGTTTATGGTGAGAGCTCTCTTCTGCTTCTTACTCATTTTTTAGAAAGCTTGGGGGTCTCTATAAAGCTAGAGAAGCAGCCTGCTGTGGTAGTTTGCTCTGGGGTAATTCTTTTAATTAACTTCTGGTGCTGGGCAGGTGGGCCTAGGACTTTGCCCAATTTACTCCTTATAAAAGGCAAATCTGCCAGAACACCTGTCCCCAATCAGGGCAGAGTGTCCTAAGTGCTTCAGATACTCCCCAGGTGTTTGGAGTTTGGAGTTTGGAGTTTCTGCCATGCTGAGCTTAGCCCCACTCAGTTCTCTGCCCTCAGTTTCGGACTGCATGGAGCAAACTGTTTACCCCAATGCCCAACTGAAACAGACCTGCTATGAAGTTCTTCAAAGGTAACTGCAAGCAGTCTTTTGTAGTCCAACTATTTCTGGATTTGTTGACTTAAAGATCAGGTCAGAGGCTTATTTTATTGTTGATTTGAGAGAAGGTCAGAGGAGGACACAGAGAGTCACGTCTTCATTCCACCATCTTGGCTCCACCCCCTCCCAAATACTTTCACAATTTTTTCCTTCATTCTGTTAAAATTGAATCCTTCTCTCCTGACATTCTTCAGAAAAATTTGGAGAAGCTAGCAAAACCTTTATATTCATATAAAAGGTGCTTTTTTTAGCTCACTAACCTAATTGACAATACCAAGAATTAGCATAGAACATATATATTACAACCAACTAATACCAAACTATTTTGAAAAATTGGATTTCATCACCATCTATCAACACTATCACCATCACCCCTTCTACTATATACTGTTAAAATTCCTTCAGGAAAAAAAATCATATTTTGTATACTTCACTTTCATATACCTCTTCCAGATACTATGATCTTGAATTTACAACAGTTACACCATTATCATCTTTCAATTTGCTCTGCTATGAGACAAAAGACAATCTATCAATCCTCTGGGCAATATTCACTTTTATTCCTTTGTATGTCATCCAGAGTCATTAGTCATTCAATCAGCTTCTCTACTGGGAGATATAGGGAAATGTTAACACTTTACAAAGTAATTAATCCTATGGCCGATGTGAAGTTTCTAAGACTACCTCTGTTAGAAGTAGATTTTAGAATAGCTATTCAGACATTGGTTAATAATGAGTTCAGTCTGTGAATATCATATTACTCATAAATAAGAAACATTCAGAATTTTTTGTCTCATATTTGTTATTTGCCAAGGCTATTCACACAGAAATAATGGTGAATTTTTAAATAATTAATGTTGTAGTTGAATAAATAGAGCCTGATTAACATAGCAGCTAGAATTGAAAAACTCTTGAAACCTCTTTCCTTCTTTCATGTTAAATGTTTATAAGATGAATAACATAACTCACAGTGAAACTAATGATCACTGGGGGCAAGGGGGAAGGGAAATAAAAGCTCTATGTTGATTTGTTTCCACTCTCCATTATTGTGTCTTTCAGTCCTGGGGACAGGGGGGAAGAACACAGATCCAACAATAAAAGAAAATACTTAAAATCACTTTTTTATGAAAATTTTAAAAGGATTTTTTTAATAAAGCTTTTTATTTACAAAACATATGAGTGATTTTTCTACATTGACCTTGCAGAAACTTTTTTTCCCAAGCTTTTCCCCTCCTTTTCCCCACCCCACCCCAAGATGACAGGTAATCTAATACATGCTAAATACGATAAATTATATGACAAATACAATACATGTATACATATCAATACAGTTATCTTACTGCACAAGAAACATCAGATCTAGAAAGAGAAGAAGAAAAAACAACCTAAGAAGGAAAACAAAATGCATGGAAACATTCACAGAAAGCGTTAAAATGCTGTGTTGTGGTTCACACTCATTTCCCACAGGCCTCTCTCTGGATGTATATAACTATCTTCATCGCTGAACAACTGGTTTGAATCACATCATTGCTGAGGAGAACCATGTACATCAAAATTGATCATTGTATAGTCTTGTTGCTGTGTATAATGTTCTCCTGGTTCTGCTGATTTCACTCAGCATCAGTTCATGCAAATCTGCTCAGGCCTCTCTGAAATCCTCCTGTTGGTCATTTCTTACAGAACAATAATATTCCATAACATTCATATACCATAATTTATTCAGCCATTCTCCAATTGATGGGCATCCTTTCAATTTCCAGTTTCTTGCCACTACAAAAAGGGCTGCCACAAACATTTTTGCACATGTGGGTCCCTTTCCCTCCTTTAAAATCTCTTTGGGATATAGGCCCAGTAAAAACACTGCTGGGTCAAATGGTATGCACAGTTTGATAACTTTTTGAGCATAGTTCCAAATTGCTCTCCAGAATGGTTGGATCCGTTCACAGTTCCACCAACAATGTATCAATGTCCCAGTTTTCCCACATCCCCTCCAACAGTTATCATTATCATTTCCTGTCATTTTAGCCAATCTGACAGGTGTGTAGTGGTATCTCAGAGTTGTCTTAATTTGCATTTCTCTGATCAATAGTGACTTGGAGACCTTTTCATGTGACCGGAAATAGTTTCAATTTCTTCGTCTGAAAATTGTCTGTTTATATCTTTTGACCATTTATCAATTGGAGAATGGCTTGAATTCTTATATATTTGAGTCAATTCTCTATATATTTTAGAAATGAGGCCTTTATCAAAGCCTTTGGATGTAAAAATATTTTCCCAGTTTACTGCTACCCTTCTAATCTTGTCTGCATTCATTTTGTTTGTACAAAAACTTTTTAACTTGATATAGTCAAACTTATCTATTTTGT
>JAJPUD010007190.1:0-19767 GCA_023553655.1 Myrmecobius fasciatus | reverse complement strand
TTTTTTTTTTTTTTTTTTTTTTTTTTTTTTTTTTTTTTTTTTTTGCTAAGGCAGTTGGGGTTAAGTGACTTGCCCAGGGTCACACACCTGTTACGTGTCTGAGACCAGATTTGAACTCAGGTCTTCCTGACTTCAGGGCTGGTGCTCTATCCACTGCGCCACCTAGCTGCCCCTCACCCATTCATTCTTTAGGATAAAATTATTTAGTTTCCAATTGGTTTTTGGTCTATTTTCTCCTGGCCTTATATTGCATGTGATTTTTATTCCGTCATGATCTGAAAAAAATGCATTTATTATTTCTGCCTTCCTGCATTTGATTTTGAGGTTTTTGTGTCCTAACACATGGTAAATTTTTGTATAAGTTCCATGGACTGCTGAGAAAAAAGTAAACTCCTTTCTGTATCCATTTAATTTCCTCCAAAGATCTATCATACCTAACTTTTCTAACATTTTGTTTACCTCCTTAACTTCTTTCTTATTTATTTTGTGTTTTGATTTTTCTAGTTCTGAGGGAGGGAGGTTGAGATCCCCCACTATTATAGTTTTGCTTTCTATTTCTTCTTGCATCTCCCTGAACTTTTCCTCTAGGAATTTCCATGTTATACCACTTGGTGCATATATGTTTAGTATTGATATTGCTTCATTATCCATGGTACCCTTTAGGAAGATATAATTTCCTTCTTTGTCTCTTTTAATTAAGTCTATCTTTGCTTTTACTTGGTCTGAGATCAGGATTGCTACCCCTGCTTTTTTTGTTCACCTGAAGCATAATAGATTCTGCTCCAGCCTTTTACCTTCACCCTGTAAGTATCTCTATGTTTTAGATGTGTTTCTTGTATACAACATATTGTTGGATTCTGGTTTTTAATCCAGTCTGCTATCTGCTTCCACTTTAAGGAAGAGTTCATTCCATTCACATTCACAGTTAAAATAACTAATTCTTTATTTCCTACCATCTTATTTACCCTACCTTATGCTTTTGTCTTTCTTATCCCCTTTCCCTCCTTCCTACTATTTTGCTTTTGATAACCACTTCCCTCAAACAATCCTTCCCCTTTAGAGCCCCACCGACCCCTTTTTCCCCCCTTTCCCTCCTGTTTCCTTATAAGTACATCTATTATTCCCTCAGAGCCAAATCTGATGAGAGGGAGATTAACCAAATTCTCATTCCCTTCCCTTTTTTCCCCTCAATCATTATAGGTTTTCTTTTCCTCTACATGTGATGTAATTTCCCTTATTTTACCTCCTTTTCCTCTTCTTCCAGTGTTATCCCTTTTCTACCTCTAATTTCTTTTTCAGTTTATCATATAATAATCATAAAATCACAATAATCATATCATAATAATCATAAAATCACAGTAATCATATCATAATCATAATGTAATAATAGATTCATAAAATCAACCCTCATTCTATAAGTATCTATAACATAAACGTAGTTCTCAAGAGTTTTTTTTGTTGTTACCTTTTTATGTTTCTCTTGTGTTCTGTGTTTGTAGATCAAATTTTTTCTTCAGTTCAGGTCTTTTCAGTAGAAATAGGTGAAATTCTCCTATATCATTGAATGACCATCTTCTATCCTGGAAGATAATGCTCATTCTAGCTGGGTAACTTATTCTTGGCTGTAATCCAAGTTCCTTTGCCCTTTGGAATATCTGATTCCAGGCCCTTGGATCTTTCAAAGTAGAAGCTGCTAGGTCCTGTGTGATCCTAATTGTGGCTCCCCGATATTTAAATTGTTTCTTTCTGGCTTCTCGTAATATCTTTTCCTTGGTATGATAGTTCTGGAATGTAGCCACGATATTTCTGGGGGACTTAATTTTTGGGTTTCTTTCAGGAGGTGATTGATGGATTGTTTCAAGGAGTATTTTGCCTTCTGGGTCTAAAATATCAGGGCAGTTTTCTTCTATGATTTCCTGGAAGATAGTGTCTAGGTTCTTTTTTTCATCATGGCTTTCAGGAAGCCCTATAATCCTTAGATTGTCTCTCCTAGATCTATTTTCCAGGCCAGTTGTTTTTCCTAGGAGATATTTCATGTTTTTCTCTATCTTTTCATTTTTTTGTTTTTGTTTGACTGATTCTTGAAGTCTTGATGAGTCATTCATTTCCAATTGTTCGATTCTAATTTGTAATGTCTTATTTTCTTCAGTTACTGTTTTTAGTTCCTTTTGCAATTGACCATTTACATTTTTTTGTTCATTGCATTCTTTTTCCATTTTTTCTTTTTTATTTTGCAGTGATCTCATTTCGTTTCCCCATGTTTCTTCTAACTCTCTTTTAAGATTTTTTATGCAATCTTCAAAGAAAGCCTTGTGACATGGAGACCAGTTTATGTCTCTCTTTGGGGCTTTTTCTGGAGTTGCTTTACCTTTAGGGGCCTCAGGATTTGAGGTCTGTTCTTCCCTCTCTCCATAAAAGTTGTCTATGGTGAGAGCTCTTTTTGATTTTTTATTCATTTTTTAAAGGTGTGAGTTCTGTTTAAGGCAAAGGTGGGACAGCTGCTTTAATTTGCTCTGGGGCAGTTCTGCTGATTGAGTTATTTTAGGAACTGGGCAGTCCTGCTGATTGAATTATGTCAGGTACTGGGCAGTTCTGCTGATTGAATTATTTCTGGTGCTGATCAGTCCTGCTGATTGATTGATTGATCGACCTAAGTTGCTGTGTAATAGCAGCTAGGTCCGATGCTCATCAGGGGTTCAGTGGTTCACAATATACCCCCCACAAAAGGCAGACCCTCCAAACCACCTGCCCACGATCAGGACAGATTAGCCCAAGAGGCCCCCAGAAGACTCCCAGGTGTGTGAAAAGCACAACGCTCCCACTCCTGTTCCGACTCCTGTTCCAGCTCACTGCTCCAGCTCCCTGCCCTGGTCTCCCTGTGCTGCAGTCTGGGTTCAGCAAAGTACCCCCCTGCCCAATTAAAACAGACCTGTTTTGAAGTTCTTCCAGAGTATCTTCTTCTAGAATCGTGTTGTCCTCCAGATATTGTGGATTTTTTTGCTTCAAAATCAATCTAGAGGCTTCATATGTTGTTGGTTTGAGGGGAGGTTAGAGGAGGTTACAGTCACTCCTGTCTGATCTCCGCCACCATGGCTCCACCCCCGGAAGGAAGTCGAAAATTTTAAAGGGATTTTTAAAAGTCAGGTATATTTGTTCTTTCAGGCAATTTCTGTTACGTTAGGCTATGAAAAGGTACAAAGATAAAAATGAAACATTTTTGTTCTCAAGGAACATATGAGTAAATGCAAAACATCTAAGTAGTCATCAAGTATTGATTAAAAATCTGTTATGTGCCAAGCACTGTATGAGGTTCAGGGGATACAAAGAAAAGCAAAGGGTAATCCCAGTTCCCTCAGGAGTTCACAGTCTAATATGAGATACAACATGCCAACAACCATGTACACACGAGATATACATAGGTTAAACTGGAGATAATTAAAAGAGGAAAAGTATTAGAATTGAGGAGAATTGGGAAATATTTCTTACAGATGGTAAGATTTTACCTGAGGCTTGAAGAAATTTGAAAGAATCCAAGGAAGATGAAGTTAAGGATGAGGAAGAAGAAAATTCCAGACATGAAGGAGAGCCAATGAAGATGCAAAATTAGGAAATATGTTGTCTTATTTAAGGAACAGAAAGGAAGCCAGTGTCACCATAACACATAATACTTGTTAACAGATTAATTTGGGGTCAGGGAGAGCAAGAGTAAAGAGTCAAATTTGATATATAGGTAATGAACCTGGGTGACCAAAAGGAATAGGATATCTTCAAAATTAATATGGAGTTTGGCAGGGGAGCATAATGAGTTCAGTTTGGGATATGATGAGTTTAAAGTGTCCAGGAGAAGCTGGTCAGTAGGCCGTTGGAGCTAGGAAATTGGAGATCAAAAGAGATTATAGTTAAATAAGAACATTTAAGAGTTATCAGTATAATACAAATTGATCATTGAAAACATTAGAGCTGATGAGATCACCACTCAAAATGGGTATAGAGAATGAAGAAAAGAAGATACGCGATAGAGCCCTGGAGGATACTGGGTGAAGATACATCAAAGAAATTAAGAGGGGGAAAGCAACTAGACAAATAAGAGTAGAAAGAGGATAGAGCAGTTTCATGGAATCATAAGATAAAAGAGAGTACTGAGTACTTGACAATATGAAATATAGAGAGGCCAAGAAAGATGAAGGTTGAAAAAGGGCATTAAATTTGACAATTAAGACTTTGCTGATATCTGTAGAGGGAGTAGCTTCAGGTTGGAAGCCAGAACATAGAGTTAAGAACAGTAGAACCATCAGTTATATCCCCACAAGGAAACCAGTCAATGAAGGAAAAAAGAGATATGAGGTGATAGATGATAGCTAGTACACATAAATGAGTCAAGTGAGGGTCTTGAAGATTGGAGACATAGATATTAGTAGGCAGCAGAAAAAGCAACAAATAGACAGGAGAGATTTAAGACTAACAAAAATTAGTCACCAAAAGAATAACCTATAAGGAAGCAAAGAAAAAATGGACACTCACGCATATAATTTCTTCTATTATTATATATGCTTTCTTAATATGGAAATTTATTGTTATATATTTTGAATGCTTTCTGATGTTCTGCTGGACACATGGCAATGTTTCATTTTTTGTTTTCCTTTTCTTTCTTTTTTCTATTCTGTTTTTACTTATTTTGTATTTCAATAAATAATTTTTTAAAGGTTAAAGTGGGGATAAATGTGATCACTTATAGCCTAGGTAAGAAGACTAGTCACCCCTTCATGTAAGACAGATTTAGATTTGCAAAATATAGATGTATATTTTTTTTAAGAATAGAGTCTTGACTTCCATTTCCTTATCTTCAAAGTGAAGAATTTGTACTAAGCAGTGTCTGTCAACTCCTTCACCTCTCTAGATATGTCTGTATATATAATATCTTATTATGTTATTTTGCACATTTGTCCTGACTTGTAAATACTCAGAATTCCTGAAAAATATTATGTATGGATCAGTTATTTCTCTAAGACTTCACTTTCCTCTATTATTTCTCAATAGCTTCATTAAAGTTATTGGTCCCACAACATTCTAAGTACCTTCACTCTGCTAGATAGCTGGCTTGATGGAACATATTTCTGTAAGCCAATTTCTATAAAACAATAAATTGTTATCCATGATAAATGCACTCCATTATCATTTTGATTTCTATAGAATCTTGAAAATTGCCCTTCTCATTCACAAACAGACTGCATAACTGGAAAATCTCCAGCATTGCTCCATGAATTTGAGATTTAAATTTTAGTATTACAAAAGATTAAACATTACTTCCAATTGAACCTCCATACTTACTGATGACTTAATTGAATACAAAGCTAAATATGTAGAACATAATAAAAGCATTGCTTGTGACAAAAAGATGAATTTTAAGCATGTTTACCTACCAAACTGGCAACCTTCTCTTTTTACTTTAGAGATAAACATCACATAATTCATGTACTTCTTAATTTTCTGACTATATGTATATGTTTATATGACAACTTAAAATCACACAACACAAATGGGTTGAATATCTAAACATGCAGTCAAGGAACAAAATGCATAATGAAAATATTTCTTCCAAATCAGTATATCAAAATTGATTTAAGCAGTGGGAGTAAAAGTGGATTTTTTTAGGCAAAATGTTTCCCTATCAAAAAATAATCTATCAGTAATATAAGGGAGCTCCTTTATTTAGTCATGTTGGGTTAAGAGAATCACAATAATAAATCATGAGAATGATTGGAATTGACCTGAGAAAGCAAAAAAGGAAATGACATGACTTCACAATACTGGTAGTGGTGGAAGGTAAAAAACACAAGAACATACAGGATAATAAGACTCAGTTTCTTGCTGATGGGCCTGGATTTCAGTTCTGCTCACTGTGGCTCTAGATGAATTAGATAAAATCAGCTGAGACAGAATGAACCATTCTGATCTGTAATTCATACTATATCCCATGTGCATACCTAAATCATCAGCCATTCTCCAATTGATGGGCATCCATTCAGTTTCCGGTTTCTAGCCCCTACAAAAAGGGCTGTCACAAACATTTTTGCACATGTGGGGCCTTTTCCTTCCTTTAAGATCTCTTTGGGATATAGGCCCAATAGAAACACTGCTGGGTCAAAGGGTATGCACAGGTAAAAAGAGTCATGACAGTAGAAAATTACTATGATGAGAAGGAAGATCAGAACCCAAATCAGAAGAAGACAGCAATGGCAAAATGTTTACATGTGAAGTCTCAGAAGGGAATATAAATTGGTCTCAAGCTCAAAAGATTCTCTTGGAAGAGCTCAAGAAGGATTTTAAAAATCAAGTCTGAAGAAGAAAACTGGGGAAAGAAATGAAAACTATGCAGGAGAATTATAGGGGAAGAAGTCAACAGCTTTGAAAAGGAAGCACAAAATTGACTAAAGAAAACAACTGCTTAAGAAAATATATCCTTAAACAATTTTCTTGGCAAAAAGGGGAAATATATATATGTATACATGTATACATATATGCATACATATATATATATATGAAAATGATTCCTTTGAAAATACAATTGATCAAACGAAAAGGGAAGCAAAAAAGGCTAACTAAAGAAAAATGATTCACTAACTATTAGAATTGGACAAGTGGAAGCTAATGACTCAATAAGACATCAAGAATCAGTGAAACAAATTTTTTTTAAATAAAAAAAGAAGTGATAGTAAAATACTTCATTGGAAAAACAACCAAGCTGGAATATAGATGCAGAATAGACAATTTCAAAATTATTGGACTACCTGAAAGCCATGATCAAAAAAGAGCCTGGACAATATATTTCAAGATATAGAACCAGAGGGTAGAATAGTCCTGGAAAGAATTCACCATTCACCTCCTGAAAGAGATCTCAAAATGAAAACTCCAAGGAATATTGAGACCAAATTCCAGAATTATCAATTCAAGGACAAAAATACTGCAAATAAAAAGAAACAAAATACCAAGGAGCCACAGTCAGTATTACCAAGGACTTAGCAGCTTCCACGTTAAAGGATCAAAAAGACTGTAATAAGATATTCTGGGAGGCAAGAAAGACTGGTCTACAACCAAGAATTGACTACCAGTAATACTAAACATTTTCTTTCAGGGGGAAAGATGGAAATTCAATGAAATAGGGGATTTTTGAAAAGACCAGAGTTAAGCAGAGAATTTGATTTTCAAATACAATATTTAAAAGAATCATAAAAAGGTAAACCTGAAAGATGGCAGAGAGCAGACACCACTTTCTTTGACTTCCTCTGACTTTCTCTCAAACCAACAGAAGATTAAGCTTCTAAATTGGATTTAAAGTCAAATAACCCACAAATATTTGGAGTACAACACATTTCCAGAAGTAGATACCTTGGAAGAACTTCAGAACAGGTCTGTCTCAAATGGTCAGGGGGACATTCTGCCAAGCCTAGACCACAGTATAGGGAGACCGAGGCAAGGAGCTGGGGCTGAGAATCAGAATATTGCAGCTTCCATACACCTAGGAATCTTCTGTGAGCCTTTTAGACTACTCTGTCCTGGTTGCACACCAAGTGGTTTGGAAGGCAGATTTGCTACAAAAGGCAAATTGGAAATTACTAAGCCCCAGAATAATGCAGGACCTAGCTGTAATTACCCAGCACCAGAAATCAATCAGAAGAACTACCCCGGGGCAAAGTAAAGCAGCTGTTGCTCCTTTGCATTAAGAGCAGACTTCAAGCCTTAAAATGAGCAAAACAACAAAAAGAACTCTCATCATAGACAGTTTTTGTGGAGAGAGATAAGTACAGATCTCAAATCCTGAGGTGCCTAAAGGGAAATCAATTCCAAATGAAGTCCCAAAGGGAAATATGAGCTGGTCCCCATTTCACAAGGCTTTCCTGGAATATTTCATAAAAGATCATAAAAGAGAGTTAGAAGAAAATTGGGAAAAGGAAATGAAATATTTTCAAGAAGGGATGGGAAAAGCATATAACTCCCTACAAAATAGATTTGATGAAATGGAAAAAGCATATAACTCAACAAAATATATATAAAAAAGGTACCAATTCACTGAAAAACAAAATTTGTGAAATGGGAAAAAATGCAATGAACAAAATAATTTAATTGGCCAAGTACAAAAGAAGCTTAAAAAGGTAACTGAAAAAATAATACACTAAAAATTATAATTGAACAAATGGAAGTGAATGATTCAAAAAGTCTTCAAGAATCAGTTACAGAAAAAAAATAAATAAAAAATAGAAGAAAATATCAAATACCTCCTAGGAAAAACAACTGACCTAGAAAATAGATCTAGGAGAAACAATCTAAGGATTATTGGACTTCCTGAAACTTATGATGACAAAACAGAATCTAAACATTATCTTACAAAAAATCATAAAGGAAAACTGCCTTAATGTCTTAGAATCAGAAGATAAAATAGCCATTGAAAGAATCCACTGATCACCTCCTGAAAGAAACCCTTAAATTAAATACCCAAGGAATATTGTGGCTAAATTTCAGAACTATCATACCAAGGAAAAGATATTGCAAGCAGCCAGAAAAAAAAAAAAAAAACACAATTTAAATAGCCACAATTAGGATTATCCAGGACCTAGCAGCTTCCACCTTAAAGGATTGAAGGGCCTGGAATCTGATATTTCGAAAGACAAAGGAACCTGGATTACAGCCAAGAATTGACAGACTACCCAGCTAAAATGAGCATTATCTTTCAGGGAAGAAGATTGGCATTCAATGATATAAGTTAAATTTCATCTATTTCTAATGAAAAGACCAGAACCAAACAAAAAAATGGTCTCCAAAGACAGAAGTCAAGAGAAGCATAAAAAGGTAAAAAGGAAAAGACTCTGGAGAACCATATTTCTGTTTTGTATATATTTAGAGAGTGTAAATATAAGTTGATTTTATTATAATAATATGAAAAAGACAATAGAGGTGGAAAAGGGATCATCCTGGAAAAATAGGGAAAAGGAGGTAAAAGAAAGGAAATTACATCTCACAAAGAGGCAAAGAAGATCTATTATAATTGAGAGAAAGAAGGGAGCACTGTGTGAATCTTACTAACATCAGATTTGGCTCAAAGAGAGAATATCAAACATATTTGGTTTCACAGAGAAACTTATCTCACCTTATAGGAAAGTGGGAAGGGAAAGGGAAAAACAAAAACAAAAAATACACTAAAAATAGAAAGGAAAACAGAAACATTGGGAGAAAGGTGTAAAAAGGGGGAGGGTTTCTAAAGGGAGAGAGCTGTTTGAGGGAGATGGTCATGAAGCAAAATACTGGGGACTTGTGAAGGGAGAAAGGAAAGAGAAAAGCATAACTTAGGGTAAGTAAGATAGCAGGAAATACAGAATTAGTTATTTTAACTATGAATATGAATGGGATGAACTCTCCCATAAAACAGCTCATAAAAGACTGGATTAAAATCCAGAATCATGAGAGAGGCCTGTGGGAACTGAGAGTGAACCACCACACAGAATTTTAACGCTTTCTGTGAATATTTCCATGCATTCTGTTTTCCTTCTTAGGTTGTTTTTTCCTTCTTCTCTTTCTAGATCTGATGTTTCTTGTGCAGTAAGATAACTGTATAGATATGTATACATGTATTGTATTTGTCATGTAATTTATCCTATCTAGCATGTATTAGATTACCTGTCATCTAGGGGTGGGGGGTGGGGGGAAGGAAAGGAAAAGCTTGGGAAAAAAAAGTTTTTTTGCAAAGGTCAATGTTGAAAGGTCACTCATATGTTTTGTAAATAAAAAGCTTTATTAAAAAAAAATCCAGAATCATACAATATGTTGTTTGCAAGAAACACATTTAAAGCAGAGTGATACATACAGAGTGAAGGTAAAGGGTAGGAGCAGAATCTATTATGCTTCAGATGAAGTAAAAAAAAAAAAAAAACAGAGGTAGCAATCCTGATCTCAGATTAAGTAAAAGCAAAGATAAATCTAATTAAAATAAATAAGGAAGAAAATTATAATTTACTAAAGAGTACCATAGTTAATGAAACAATATAAATATTGAACATATATGCACCAAGTAGTATAGCACCCAAATTCCTAGAAAAGAAGTTAAGAGAGATGCAAAAAGAAATAGACAGCAAAACTATACTAATGAGGATCTCAACCTTGCTCTCTCAGAATTAGATAAATCAAACCACAAAATAAATAAGAAAGAAGTTAAAGAGGTAAACAGAATGTTAGAAAAAAGTATGATAGATCTTTGGAGAAAATTGAATGGAGACAGACAAGAGTTTACTTTTTTCTTGGCAGGTCATGAAACCTATACAAAACTTGATTATGCATTAAGGCATAAAAACCTCAAAATCAAATTCAGAAAGGCAGAAATAGTAAATGCATTTTTTTCAGATAAGGATGCAATAAAAATCACATGCAATATACAGCCAGGAGAAAATAGACCAAAAAATAATTGGAAATTAAATAATCTAATCCTAAAGAATAAATGGATGAAACAACAAATCATAGACACAATCAACAACTTCATCCAAGAGAATGACAATGATGAGACAAAATAGAAAAATTTGTGGGATACAGCCAAAGTGGTTATAAGGGCAAATTTATATTTCTAGATGCTTACTTGTAAAAAATAGAGAAAGAGAAGATCCATGATGGGCTTAAAACTAAAAAAGCTACAAAAAGAATAATTTAAAAACCCTCAATTAAATACCAAATTTGAAATTCTGAAAATAAAAGGAGAGATGAATAAAATTGAAAATACATTTGATAATCTAAGTTAAATGGAGGAACATCTACAAAAATATGGATTTCCCAGGGTAACAGAAGAGAAAATGAATTATTTAAATAATCCCATTGTAGAAAAAGAAATGGAACAAGCTATTAATCAACTCCCTATTAAAAAAAAAATCTCCAGGGCCAGTTTCATTTACATGTGAATTCTACCAAACATTTAAAGAACAATTAATTCCAATACTATATAAACTATTTTTAAAAATAGGAAAAGAAGGAGTCCTACCAAATTCTTTTTATGACACAGACATGATGCCATGGTACTAATAGCTAAAACAGATAGGATGAAGACTGAGAACGAAAATTACAAACTTCTCTAATGAATATTGCTGCAAAAATCTTAAATTAAATATTAGCAAAGAGATTAGAAAAAGTCATCCCCAGGATAATACACTATGACCAAGTAGGATTTATAATAGGAATGCAGACCTGGTTCAGTATTAGGAAAAATGTATCAATAATCAAACTAACAAAAATAATATGGTTATCACAATAGATGCAGAAAAAGCATTTGATAAAATCCAACATCCTTCCCTATTAAAAACACTAGAAAGTATAGGAATAAATTTATTTTTCCTTAAAATAGTCAGTAGCATCTATTTAAAAGCATCAACAAGCATCATATGTAATGGGGACAAACTAGAACCATTCCCAATAAGATCAGGGATGAAACAAGGTTGTCCATTATCACCATTACTATTCAATATTGTATTAGCAATGCTAGCTTTGGCAATAAGAGAAGAAAAAGAGATCAAAGGAATTAGATTAGGTAATGAGGAAACCAAATTATCACTCTTTGTAGATGATATGATGGTATACTTAGAGAACCCTAGAGACTCAACTGAAGAACTACTAGAAACAATTCACAACTTTAGCAAAGTTGCAGGATACAAAATAAATCCACATGCATCATCAGCATTTTTATATATTATCAACAAAGTCCAGCAGCAAATATGAAGAGAAATTCCATTTTGAAATAACTGTTGATAGTATAAAATATTTGGGAGTCTAAATGCCAAGGCAAAGTCAGGAACTATATAAACACAAATACAAAACACTTTCCGCACAAATAAATTCAGATCTAATCAGTTGGAAAAAATATCAAGTGCTCATGGGTAGGTTGATCTAATATAATAAAAATGACAGTGCTATCTAAATTAATCTACTTATTCAGTGCCATACCAATCAAACTGCCAAGAAATTATTTTACAAACCTAGAAAAAATAATAACAAATTTCATCTAGAAGAACAAAAGGTCAAGAATTTCAAAGGTTAATGAAAAAAATGCTAATAAAAGTGGTCTACCTATGCCAGACCTAAAACTGTATTATAAAGCAGCAGTCATCAAACCTATTTGGTACTGGCTAAGAAATAAAGTAGTCAATCAGTGGAATAGGTTAGGATCACAGGACAAAATAGTCAATAATTATAGGAATCTAGTGTGTGACTAACCCAAAGACACCAGCTTTTAGGATAGGAACTCACTATTTGAAAAAAAAAAACTGTTGGGAAAATTTGAAACTAGTATGGAAGAAATTAAGGCTTGACCCACATCTGACACCACAAACCAAGGTAAGATCTAATGGGTTCATGATTTAGACATAAAGAGTGATATTATAAACAAATTAGAGGAACATAGGATAGTTTACCTCTCAGACCTGTGGAGAAGGAAGGAATTTGGGTCCAAAGAAGAACTGGAACTCTTAACTGAACACCAGATAGATAATTTTGATTATATTAAGTTTAAAAGTTTTGTACAAACAAAACTAATGCAGACAAGATTAGGAGGGAAGCAATAAATTGGGAAATCATTTTTACATGTAAGGGTTCTGATAAAGGTTTTGTTTCTAAAATATATAGAGAAGTGACTGAAATTTATAAGAATTCAAGCCATTCTCCAACTGATAAATGATCAAAGGATATGAACAGACAATTTTTAGTTGAAGAAATTAAAACTATTTCTAGTCATATGAAAAGGTGTTCCAAATCACTATTGTTCAGAGAAATGCAAATTAAGACAGCTCTGAGATACCACTATACACCTGTCAGATTGATTGAGATGATGGGAAAAGATAATGACAAATGTTGGAGGGAATGTGGGAGAAATGGGACACTGATAAGTTGTTGGTAGAATTGTGAACAGATCCAACCATTCTGGAGAGCAATTTGAAACTATGCTCAAAAAGTTATCAAACTGTACATATCCTTTGACCCAGAAGTGTTTCTACTGGACTTGTATCCCAAAGAGATCTTAAAGGAAGGAAAGGGACTCACATGTGCAAAAATTTTTGTGGCAGCCCTTTTTGTAGTAGCAAGAAACTGGAAACTGAATGGATGCCCATCAATTGAAGAATGGTTGAATGAATTATGGTATATGGTATATTATTGTTCTGTAAGAAACAACCAGAAGGATGATTTGAGAGAGGTCTGAAGAGACTTATATGAACTGACATGAAGTGAAATGAGCAGAATCAAGAGATCATTGCATATGGCAACATCAATATTATACAATGATCAATTCTGATGAACATGACTCTTTCCAACAAAGAGATGATTGATGCCAGTTCCATTGATCCTGTGATGAAGAGAGACATCTACACTCAGAGAGAGGACTGTGGGAATTGAATGTGGATCACAACATAGCATTCTCATTCTTTTTGTTGTTCACTTGCATTTTGTTTTCTTACCCATTTTGTTTCCTTTTTGATATGATTTTTCTTGTGCAGCAAAAGAATTGTATAAATATGTTGACACATAATGCATTTAACATATATTTTAACATATACAACATATATTGGATTGCTTGCCATCTAGGGGAGATGGTGGAGACAAGAAGGGGAAAATCTGAAACACAAGGTTGTGCAAGGGTCAATGTTGAAAAATTATCTGTGTATACATTTTGAAAATAAAAAGCTTTTTAAAAAACAAGGTAAAGAGGAAAGGAAAAATGTTATTTAAAGGTTAAACTGTTTACATCTCTACATTAGAAAATGATGCATATTAACTCTTGAAAACACTATTTTTCTTCAGTTAGAAGGGGCATGCATAGACAAAATGTGTGAGTACAGGTTGACTTGATGCGATGATATAAAAAAGAAATTAAGAGATGGTACTGGGAGATGAGGAAAGGGGAAGTTAAATGGAGTAAATTAGATCACATGAAGACACACAAAAGTCCTATTGAGGTAGAGGAAAAGAACAAAGCGGGTAGGCATTATTTAAACTTTAATCCCATTAGATTTTGCTCAAATAGGGAATAGCATACACAATCAGTTGGGCATTGAAATTTATCATATAGGACATAGGGTATAGACATTTATCCTACCATCTAGGAAAGGAGGAGGGCAAAGGGGAAAAAAATTGAAGAGGGAAAGCTGAAAGAAGGGAACACAGAAGTAGAAGAAGAAAGGGCTAAGAAAAGGAGGTACTAACAGCAGGCAGGGCAGACTGAGGGGAATGGGTATCAGAAAGAAAACACTGGTGAGAAAGGAAAGAGTGAAAGGAGAGTGAAAATAAAAATGGGGAAAAATAGGATAGAGAGAAATGCAGAGTTAGTTATCATAGCTGTGAATGTAATTGGATGAATTATCTCATAAAACAGAAGTGGATAGCCATTATCCTACAATATGTTATTTACAAAGAACAAATTTGAAGCAGAGAGATACACGCAGAGTAAAGGTAAAAGACTGGAGCAGAATATATTTTTCTTCAGCTGAAGTAAATAAATAAATAAACAAACAAGGGTAGTTAGCCTGATTTCAGACCAAGCAAAAGCAAAAATAGATCTAATTAAAAGAGCAAAGTAAGCAAACTTCATCTTGCACAAAGGTACCATAGATAATTAAGTAATATCTGTGCTAAACATTTATGTACCAAGTGCTATAGCATCCAGATTCATCCAGGAAAAGTTAAGTGAATTGTAGGAAGAAATAGCTCCCTCAGAACTAGATATATTTAACTATAAAATAAATAAGAAAGAAGTTAAGGAGTTAAGAATTTTAGAAAAGATAAATATGATAGATCTCTGTAGAAAATTAAATGGGCATAGAAAGGAATATATATTTTTTCATTCATCTAAACAAAAAATGAGCATAAGGAATAAAAATCCTCAAAATCAAATGTTAATTGCATCCTTTTCAAGCTATTATGTAATCAAAATTATATATAATGAATGGCCTTTGAAAAATGAGTCAAAAGTTATTTAGAAAGTAAATATTAGAAACTAATAATCCTAAAAAATGGGTGGGCTAAACAACAAATCATAGAAACTTTCAATAATTTTATCCAAGAGAATGACAATAATGAGAAAACATAGCAACATCTATGGGATGCATCCAAAGCAGTTCTTAGGAGAGCTTTATATCTCTACATGCATATGTGAATAAAATAAAGAAGGAAAAAAATCAATGAATTGAACATGAAACTAAAAAAATTTTTTAAAAAAGCACACCCCCAATTAAATTCCAAAATACAAATTGTGAAAATTAAAGTAAAAATTAATAAAATTAAAGGAAAACTTTTGAATGAATAAATAAAACTGGATTTAGCTTTATTAAAAAAAATAGATAAACCTTTCATTCATTTCCTTAGAAAAAGGAAATAATAGACTAAATTACCAGTATCAAAAATACAAAGAGTGAACTTATTACCAATGAAGATAAACTTATAGAAATAATTTGGAGCTATTTTGCCCAATTGTACACCAACAAATTTAATAATCTAATTGAAATGGATATATATTTTAAAAATATATATAAATTTCACAGGTTAACAGAAGAGGAAATAAAATATTTGTGTAAGTCTATTTCTGAAAAAGAAATTGAACAAGCTATCAGTGAATTCCCTAAGAAAAAAATCTCCAGGACCAAATGGATTTACAAGTGAATTCTACCAAACATTTAAAGACCAATTAACTATTATATAAACAATTTTTTTAAAATAGACAAAGAAGCAGTCTCACCAATTCCTTTTATGACATAGATATAGTACTAATATCTAAACCAGAAAGAGCCAAAAAAGAGAAAAACAATTATAAACCATTTTCACTGATTAATATTGATGCAAAAATTTAATATTAATTTTAGCAACAAAAGAAAAAGAAATTGAAGGAATTTGAATAGGCATTGAGAATACAAAACTATTACTTTTTGCAAATGGAATGATGGCATATTTAGAGAATTTTGGCAAATAAGCTACAAAAACTACTAGAAACAATTAACGACATTAACAAAGTTGCAGGATATAAAATAAAGCCACATAAATCATCATAATTTCTATATATTGCCTACAAAGTCCAGCAGCAAAAGGTAGAAAGATAAATCCCATTTAAAATAACTGTTGACAATATAAACTATTTGGGAGTCTATCTGCTAAGACAAAGCCAGAAACTCTATGAATACAGTCCCACAGTCACATAAATAAAATTATATCTAAACAATTGGAAAAATAACAATTGTTCATGAGCAGACTGAGACAATAAAAATGGCAATTCTACCTAAATTAATCTATTTATTCAGTGCCATGCCATCAAACTTACAAAAAATTACTTTATAGAGCTAGAAAAAAATAACAAAATCCATCTGGAAAAACAAAAAATGAAACATATCAAGGAAACTAATAAAAAATAATGCTAAGGAAGTTGGCCTGGCCATACTACATTATAAAATAGTAATTATTGAAGCTATTTGATACTGACTAAGAAATAGAGTAGTGGAATAAGACACAATAATCCATGAAAACAGTAATCTACTGTTTGATAAATCCAAAGACTCCAGCTTCGAGGTTAAGAATCCAATATCTGACAAAAAATTTCTGGGAAAACAGAAAAGTAGTATGACAGAAACTAGACATAGACCAATATCTCAAACCCTATACCAAGATAAGGTTGAAAACTTTAATTATATAAACATAAAGTTCAATTATATAAACAAGTTAGGAAAGGAAGGATAGTTTATCTTTCAGATCTCTGGAGAACAAAGTGACCAAAAAAAAAAAAATAGAGAACATTATGAATTGCAAAATGAATACTTCCGATTTTGTTCAATTAAAAATATCTTATATAATAAAAACCTATGCAACCAAGATTAGTAAAGAAGCAGAAAATTGGGGAGCAATTTTTATAGCCACTGTTCCTGAAAAGGGCTTCATTCCTAAAATATTTAGAGAACTGAGTCAAATGTATCAGAATATGTCATTCCCCAATTGACAAATGGTCAAATGATATGAACAAGCAATTTTCAGATGAAGAAATTAAAGTTATATAAAAACTGCTGCATATCTCTATTGATTATAGAAATATAAGTTCAAATAACTCTGAAGTACTACCTCACAGCTATCAAATTGGCTAAGATAATAGGAAAAGATAATGATAAATATTGGAGGGGATACAGAAAAACTGGTTCACCAGTGCATTGTTGGTGAAGTTGTGAACTGATCTGGCCATTCTGGAGAACAATTTGAAATTATACTCAAAGATCTATCAAACTGTGATCCAGCAATATTAACACTAGGTCTGTGTCCTGAAAAGATCATGAAAGAGGGAAAAGGACCCATGTATACAAAAGTGTTGTTAGCAGCTCTTTTTTGTGGCAAAGATTTAGAAATTGAGTGGATGCCCTTCAATTGGGGAAGTAGCTAAATAATTTATGGTATAAGAATGCAATGATATATTGTTGTTCTATAAGAAATTATGAACAAGCTGATTTTAGAAAAGCCTGGGAAGACTTAATATGAACTGATATAGAGTGAAATGAGCAGAACCAAGAGGCAGTTACATCATAACATCAAGAATATGTGATGATCCATTATGATTGACTTAGCTTTTCTCTTCAATACAGTGATCCAAGGTGATTCTAATAGACTTGGAATGTAAAATGTCATCCACATCCAGAGCATGAACTAAGGAGATTGAATGTGAATTAAAGCATACTATTTTCACCTTTTTTTTCATTCCTTACTTTTTCCCTTTCATTCTGATTTTTCTTTCACAGCACAGCATAACTAAATGTTTCAATGTCTAATGTTTACTGGGTTATGTTTACCAATATACTTAAAATGATTGTATGTGTATAATCTACATCAAATTGCTTGCCATATTGTGCAGGGGGGGAGATAAGGCAGGGAGAGAGAAAAAATTGGAACTTAAAATCTTATAAAAATCAATGTTAAAAACTATTTTACACATAATTGGAAAAATAAAATGCTATTGAGAAAAAAACAAACAAACAAAAAACTATTGCCCTAGTCCTCTTCCTCCTAGTTAAACTCCTATATAGAAAGCAGCTCTAAAAAGGCTCAGTAGCCTTCACAAAAGAGTTGAGATCAGAGCAAAAAGAGAATGAGAAACAGGAAGGAAGGGGAGTTATAAATGTTGATAAGAAATTCATGGTAAAAAAAAACCCTGGGCATATTATGAATTTTTTAAAAGGTTCTGAAATACTCCAGGCCATGATGCAACAAACAGCAGTATCGTGGACAACTTAGACAGCATACAGCACTTCACCTTCAAAGGACTAAGTTAAAATTCTATCTTTTTTACTTCTCAGAGCTGAGATGATTATTTTTCCAAATGTTTGCCAAAGCAAGTGTGAAAGAAAAGTTCAAAGGTTGTTGCAGGTGTGATCTCATGATCTTCATCAGGTCAGAGATTCCCTCTAAAGTAGAGTTTCATTGACTAGGGCAATTCTTTGGGATCTATGTTGTTGAAAATGCCTTTTTGATTTGTTTATGCACTCTAATTGAAGATTTTCTTTTGTTCCTTTTTAGGTACCTACAGTCAAGATTTTCATGAACCTAGACCCATAAAGATGATTGCGATCTGTTACCAGATGA
This sequence comes from Myrmecobius fasciatus, assembly GCA_023553655.1. Taxonomy (NCBI): domain Eukaryota; kingdom Metazoa; phylum Chordata; class Mammalia; order Dasyuromorphia; family Myrmecobiidae; genus Myrmecobius; species Myrmecobius fasciatus. Next base: position 1,149 of record JAJPUD010007190.1, on the reverse strand, counting down.
GGATTTGAAAAGGAGAGAGTCACGTCCATAAAGAAAATGAGTTTCATACATTGCATTTATGTATCCTGCCCCTGTCCTCATAATCACATATGTACAACCTGTCATATCTTAAATCTGTTCCATTTCAGAGAACAGTTTTATCAAAATGACTTCAGACCCCAGGTTGATCAATTCGTGAGATATGAGTAGGAGAATGAAATAATTGGGAGTCTGCACAAATACTGTTGTTAGTGCAAAAAAAGTATTTAGAAACAAGGGGGGAAAAGCAAAGACACTGATACTCTGCTATGTGGACAGAATACAGATATCTTCTCCCAGAGGGAGCATTAATCATGGCTCCTGCAATATATAACTGCCTTTTTTTTTTTTTTTTGCTGAAGCAATTGGGGTTAAGTGACTTGCCCAAGGTCACACAGCTAGGAAGTGTTAAGTGTCTGAGACCAGATTTGAACTCAGGTCCTTCTGACTTCAAGGCTGGTGCTCTATGCACTGCACCACCTAGCTGCCACCTGGCTGCCCCCATATAACTGACTTTTTAAAAATTGATATTCTGCCTATTTATGATTAGGCTAGTAAAACTGAATTTTAAAGTCCATTGCAGGAGTAAGTGTCCTTCAGTCCATTTCAAATATAAGATTTTCCTTAAAGACTATACCATTTGAATCATCCACAGAGGGATTATAGACGACAATGAAAAGAAGAAACATCATAGGCTATTGAGAGTCAATGTCTGTATTGACCTATTTTTAGTCTTTATGATGATTGTTGTGGGTAGAAACAAATGGAAATGTGTAAAGTAATCCAACTAACCCAACAAACAATGTGAGGTAATTTTTTCTAGTTATGGAGATCAATAAAATTAGAATTCTTAACTCTATTATCATGCAGTGTGATCTGTGAGCAAGGTAGATGGCACCTGGAAATTTATTACAAACAAAAGAAAGTAAGCAAAATAATGCCCAGTTGCTACAAATCTTTCATTTCTCAGTTCTTTTCCAGGCTTGTTAAGCCTGCAATGACTATATGTACTTCCCTCACCCATCCTGACTATTCTCTTCTCTCAAATCACTTGCCCCTTTATTCTATCAAAAGATGTTTCCTTACTAGTGTGGAAGAAATTAGGGCTTGACCCACATCTAACACCACATA
>JAJPUD010007189.1:36807-105860 GCA_023553655.1 Myrmecobius fasciatus | reverse complement strand
TGTGTGTGTGTGTGTGTGTGTGTGTGTGTGTGTGTGTGTGTGTGTGTTTGTTGTTAGAATTTTCTGATTCTGGGAGGGGAAGGTTGAGGTCCCTCAGTAGTTAGTTTTGCTGTCTCTTTCTTCCTATAACTAGTTTAAAATCTTCTCTGGGGATTTTCCTGTTCTACCATTTGGTGCATACACATTTAATATCATTACTACTTCATTGTTTATGATACCCTTTATCAAAATGTACTTTCCTTTTTGCTTTATCTGAGATCAGAATTACTCCCTTGATTTTTTTTTACTTCAGCTGAAATATAATAAATTCTGTTCCAGACTTTTATTTTTACTCTTTTTTATTTCTCTGTCTCGAATGTGTTTCTTGTAAACAATATATTGCAGGTTTCTGTTTTTTAATCCACTCTATCATTGGTTTCTGTTTTATGGGAGAGTTCATCACATTTACATTTATTCATGATTACCAGCTCTGAATTTCCACCAAACCTATTTTCTTCCCTTTATATACTTTGGTTTTCTCTTCTTATCTTGTCCTTAGTCTTGTATTTTTTTTTTTATCCACTCCACCCACTACCTTATCTTTTATCACCCTTCCCTCTTCTCATGGTAGTTTTTTTGAACCCACTCTACCCACTACCTTGTCTTCTAGCATCCCTTCCCCTTTTCTCATACCCTTTCCTCTAGTGTTTCTGCCCTCCCTTCTTTACTGCCCCCCTTTTCTTTCCTCTTTCTCTGCCTACTTCTTTATAGGATTAGATAAATTTCTATGCCCAGCTGTATTGTTATTCCCTGTTGGAGCCAAAACTGATGAGATTAAGCTTCAGACACTGCTCATTCCCCTGTCTCCCTTTCTTCCATTGAATTAGGTCTTTTACATCTCTTCATGTGAACTATTTGTTCCATTAGACCTCCCCTTTCCTCTTTTTCCACCTCTTAAAGTATTTGTCTTTGATGTCAACATATCAGAGTCCATTCACAACCAACCACTCCTTCAATTCATGTGATGTTCCCTTAGTCTGCCCCAGTGACAGATACAGTTCTCAAGAATTATAGATATTTTCCCATTTGAGGATGTAAACAGTTTAGCTTTTAAATAATATGTAATTTTCCCCTATTTACCTTTCTATGCTAATCTTGAATCCTTGGTTTGTATTTTAAATTTTCTGTTCAGTCCTTTTTTTTAAATAGAAATGATTGAAAGTCTCTTCATTGAAGCTCCATTGGCTCCCCTGAAAGATGATCCTGAGTTTAGCTGAGTAATTCTTGATTGTAATCCTAGGTCCTTTGTCTTCCAAAATATGGCTTTCTAGGCCCTTTGATCTTTTATTAAAGAAGCTGCCAGAGCCTAAGTAATCCTGACTGTTTTTCCTTCATATTTGAATTGCTTTTGTCTGGCAGCTTGGAGTATTTTCCTTTGAAATTGTAGTTCTGGAATTTCACAAAAATGTTCCTTGGGGTTTTTCTTGTGGAACTTATTTCTAGAGGTGATCAATAGATTCTTTTAATGAGTATTTCCCCCTATGTTTCTAGAATATCAGGGCAGTTTTCCTTAATGATCTCTTGAAGAATGCTATCAAAGCTCTTTTTTTGTTTGTTTGTTTGTTTGTTTGGTTTTTTTTTTTTTTGGTCATGGTCTTCAGGTAGTCCAGTAATTTTTTAAATTGTCTCTTCTGGATCCATTTTCCAGGTTGGAAGTTTTTCCAATGAGATATTTCACATTTTCTTCCATTTTTTTCATTCTTTTTATTTTGTTTAACTGACTCTTGCTGTCTCACAGAATTATTAGCTTCCATTTCTCCTGTTATAATTTTTAATGTGTGATATTCTTCAGTTAGCTTTTATATCTCTTTTTCCACTGGTTAATTCCATTTTTTTAAGAAGTTGTTCCTCACACAATTTCCCCTTCCTTTTCCTAGCTGTTGACTCTCTCATGCATATCTCTCATTTCCTTTCACACATTTTTCTTCTTCCTCTTTTATTTTTATATGCCTTTTAAAGTCTTTTATGAGTATTTCCAAGAAGTGAGCATTTCCAAGAAGCCTCTTTGGGCTTGAGACCAATTTATGTCACTCTTTCAGATTTCTTCTGTGCACATTCTGTCCTCATGTGAGTTTGTAATTTGGTCTGCCCTGTCACCATAGTAGCTTTATATGGTTAAGATTCTTTTCTGATTCTTGCTCATTTTCTTTCCTGTTTTTTTTTTTTACTTTTATGGTCCAGTTCTGCTCCTGGGATAAATAGGATGCTGTCCCAATCTTCCTGTGCAGCTCTCAGCCTTGGATTTCAGCACAGGGGCCCCTTATGTTTGTAGGAAGTAGCTTTGCCTGCTCTGTTCAGTAAACAGCCCGGTTTTCCAGAGTTTGCTTTCTGAGCTGGGACTGGATGCTGTCCCATTGATCTACTGAGCCAGGATTGAGGGTTTAGTTGCTGATTTGCTGTGATCAAGACCCTCTCACCAGCTTATCTGAGCTGAACACCCTTTTCACCTTAATGAGAATGACTATTCTTGAAGTTTTTCCAGTCTATCTTAAGCTGGAGAGTGGTTTCTTTTTTTTTTTTTTTTCAATAAAGCTTTTTATTTGTAAAACATATGAGTGACCTTTCAACATTGACCTTTGCAAAAAAAACCTTTTTTTCCCAAGCTTTTCCTTTCCCTCCCCCTACCCCCCACCCCTAGATGACAGGTAATCTAATACATGCTAGATAGGATAAATTATATGATAAATACAATACATGTATACATATCTATACAGTTATCTTACTGCACAAGAAACATCAGATCTAGAAAGAGAAGAAGAAAAAAAAAAACAACCTAAGAAGGAAAACAGAATGCATGGAAATATTCACAGAAAGCGTTAAAATGCTGTGTTGTGGTTCACTCTCAGTTCCCACAGGCCTCTCTCTGGATGTATATGACTATCTTCATCGCAGCACAACTGGTTTGAATCACATCATTGTTGAAGAGAACCATGTCCATCAAAATTGATCATCGTATAGTCTTGCTGTGTATAATGTTCTCCTGGTTCTGCTGATTTCACTCAGCATCAGTTCATGCAAGTCTCTCCAATCCTCTCTGAAATCCTCCTGTTGGTCATTTCTTACAGAACAATAATATTCCATAACATTCATATACCATAATTTATTCAGCCATTCTCCAATTGATGGGCATCTTTTCAATTTCCAGTTTCTTGCCACTACAAAAAGGGCTGCCACAAACATTTTTGCATATGTGGGTCCCTTTCCCTCCTTAAAAATCTCTTTGGGATATAGGCCCAGTAGAAACACTGCTGGGTCAAAGGGTATGCACTGTTTGATAACTCTTTGAGCATAGCTCCAAATTGCTTGGAGAGTGGTTTCATTCTATCAAACTCTGTTCAGCGGATTGGTTTCACATGGTTTTTGAGACAAATTGGGAGAGCTTGAGCAGTTTCTTCTGTTTATATTCTGGCATCTTGCCTCCACCCCTTGAAGTTCCATTTTTCCTTGTTTTTAAAGAGGATTATGACATCCAGTTCTTTATTTTTATAAGCTCCTAGTTGTTTCACTTATAAGTTATGGAGTTTGAATGAGTTTCATGAACTTGTTCAGCTTCAGTTTTCTTTTCTGCAAAAGTAAGGGCAACATCATGTGCACTGTCTTTACCCCACAGTGTTTTTGCTATGAAAGTATTTTATTAAGTAGTTTTATTGTGAGCAAAAAAAAAAACACAAACAAACAACAAAAAAAAACCCCTCTCTTCTATTTTTCTTGGTAGGAGGAGAGGAAGCTATACTGATTCCCCATTGCACAAAATCGGATCACAATTTAAAAATATATGCTTTTAATGGAAATATTATTGCACATGTATGTTTACAATAGAATTATTATTTATGTACTTTTCAGGAGATCATACTTCACTATTTTCTTGCTATTCCCCTGGTCATTTGGAAGGGAATGATACAATTAAGCTGTTTCTTACCTCAGGAGACTTGGTAAGTTACACTTACAGAATATACTAATTATTCTTCCCCTTTTTGGATATCTAGTATTTATAATCCATTATATTACTTCCTATTCAACTACATTCAAACATTTCCGGGGTCTGAAAAAAGATTATGAATGAATAGATGAATGAATAAATAAGAAATTATCCTTTAGCTCCTTTCCCCTCTTCTGTCTCATAGTTTTAATGCTCACAAAAAGCACCATGTTGACCATAAAGCATACCAAGTTGAAATATAGATATACAGAGAAAGATGAAATGAAGATGTGAAAAAGTATTATTATTTGTTGGGCAACATTGTCAAGTAGGAGGGACAAACTTACTTCAATAGTCTAGAAATCAGTCAAATTCTCTACACCAATATCCCACAGTTATATATGTCATTCCCTAGTAAAATAATGCTTATTTGGAGTGTTGGAGCTTATGTTCAAATCAGAACTCTACTATTTGTTTTATGTGAGACTGTGGGCAGGCCAATTACTTCTATGACTGTTTCCTCATTTATAAATGAGGAATGTGAACTATATGATCTTTAAAGTCCTTTCTCAACTTTCTATGATCATATGTTATTACTAAGCTCCATGAAAATATAACTGCTAGGAAAAAATATGTTATAATTAAATTTTGCTATTATTGCTATTAATTAATTAATCTTGCTATCCACACAGATATTTAATATTTTGATTTTTCTTTTTTAAAGGTGGTCCACTGTTATTTCTTAACTAGAGATAGACCTTCAGAGATCAGACAGCACCTGATAAAACTATTTACATCAAGAGGACTTGCTCCCACCTTTAAAATCATGAATAGTACTTATTCTGGTGTCTTTCATTTTAATTTATCTATGGTAATTTTAAAATATCTTAATGTTTAATATTTTATTTTTTTAGCAGTGAACATATTCTGTATGATTAAAATTATGTGATTATTTTTCTTTTTTTTCTTTCAAATGTAAGTTTGATAGCATTTATGTTGCTACTAAAGGAGAGATAATAATAAAGAAATGAGTCTAACCAGAACAGTAAATATTAAAATCTAAATGAAAGAAAGTATACTTCCACAAAATTTTTACTTCCTAAAGTAGAATTTAGTGCTGGTACATTTGTGTTTATTTTTTACATAGCTTTGAAAAACAATGGCCATTTGAGTTGTTGCAATCAAGTAATTATATAATCCAACTGTTTGATAATTATAGTTATCAAAGTTCAATATGAAAAACTCAAATGATTTATACCAATCCTTTAAAAACTTTTATTCTAAGGCAATATAACATTTTTTCCCTTGATTACTAAAAGAGAAAGATTTGATTCACATCAGGCTTTTTTTTTAATGGTGCAAAACTAGTGTGTTGACTATTAAGCTCAATGCCTGCTTCATGATTTGATCTGTTAAGTCTGAAAAATAAATCACCATTTTTGTTATTACATTGGAAGAAAAAAATATTAGATATGCAGGAACCAGGAGACCCAAGATACTGAGCCTAAGCCTTGCTTTATAGATATAGACATATGACCATAAATACATGCATACAAGTATATAGATAGATAGATAGATAGATAGATTAGATAGATAGATAGATAGATAGATAGATGTGTCAAAACAAAGAAATAGTTAGAAGTAATTGCAGCAGTGAGGTCTAATGGAAGCAATGTGGTAAGTTTCCCTAGTGACATGAAGTCTATTCATAGTATGGTATCATGACAAGGATGTGGTTCCATCAGGTGCTTGCCCAATCTCAGAAACCACTTCAGTTCTGAAGTTTTAATGCAACAGACTTCATCCAGAATCTGAGCACAAAGAACTGTTGTTATGTCAAGTTCGGATCACAGCTTGCTTGCTAAGCCTTACCTCTGGAAAATAAGTTCTCTCTTAATAGGTTAAAAAAAAAGAGAGGAGGAGAAAAGATGACTAGGGGGTAGGGATCTTTACAATTCTTACTGAAGTAAAAGAAAGCATTTATAACATTTAGTAACCTGATAATTTATTAATTTGATAAGCTGAATCTTTCTGCCCAACCCAAACCTATACCTAGATCCTAAGCACTTATTGTCATCTTCCTAAGTAATAAACTTTCATTTGTTTATTTAATTTGTTCCTACACTCATTTAAATATTCAATTCATTTTCTCTCAGTGGAAGACATTGGTAGAAAAGATGGAGGAAACACTACTTCCCAAACACAGATTTTCATTTGCTCTCTATCCTGCAAATGACAAAACTCATGTATCATTCTTTGTGTAGTTGCAGTGATGAAAATTGGGTTATAAGTGTAGGAAAGTGTAGGAAAAAAAACTTGGAGTTAGAAAAGTTGAATTCTACTTCTAATTCTCACACTTACAATGTGAATTCTTTTGATAGTTATTTTACCTTCTGATTCTAAAATATCAGGGTAGTTTTCTTTTATAATTTCCTATAAGATAGTGTCTAGGTTCTTTTCTTCATCATGGCTTTCAGGAAATACAATAATCCTTATATTGTTTCTCCTAGATCTATTTTCCAGGTCACTTGTTTTTCCTAGGAGATTTTTCATATTTTCTTCTATTTTTTTCATTTTTTCATTTTTTGTTTGACTGATTCTTGAAGTCTTGAGTCACTCACTCCCATTTGTTCAATTCTCATTGTTAGTATATTATTTTTTTCTTCAGTTACCTTCTTTAGCTCTTTTTGTAATTGGTCAATTGAATTTTTTTGTTCATTGCATTCTTTTTCCATTTCACAGATTTTTTCAGTGAATTAGTGTCTTTTTCATATCTCTTTTGTAGGGCATTATATGCTTTTTCCATTCCTTTTTTCAATGATCTCATTTCATTTTCCCATTTTTCTTCTAATTCTCTTTTAAGATTCTTTATGCAATCTTTCAGGAATGTTTTGTGAAATGGGGACCAGCTCATGTTCCTCTTTGGGACTTCTTCTGGAGTTGCTTTGCCTTTAGGAACCTCAGGATTTGATGTTTGTTTTTTTCTCTCTCCATAAAAGCTGTCTATGGTGAGAGTTCTTTTTTTTATTCTTTTTTTAAGGCTTGAGGTATGTTCAAAGCAAAGTAGTGACAGCTGCTTTAATTTGCCCTGGGGCAATTCTGTTGATTGATTTCTGGTGCTGGATAATCGTGACTAAGTCCAGTGTTCTTCCTGGGCTCAATGGGTTACAATTTACCTTTTACAAAAGGCAAATCTGCCCAACCACCTGCTTGCAATCAGGACAGAGTGATCTAAGAGGCTCACAAAAGCTTCCCAGGTACTTGGAAACTGCAACACTCTTATTCCTTACCCCAGTTTCCTGCCAGGTCTCCCTTCACTGTGGTCTGGGCTTGGCAGATTGCCCTCCTGCCCATTTGAAACAGGCTTGTTCTGAATTTCTTCCAAGGTATCTTCTTCTAGAAATGTGTGGTATTCAAAATATTTGTGGATTCCTTGACTTAAAAACCAGTTTAGAGACTCAATCTGCTGTTGATTTGAGAGAAAGTCAGAGGAAGTCACAGAGAGTCGTATCATCTTGGTTCTGTACCAACTGAAAGGTAGCCTGTGTTCTTCACTGAAATTTATGCAACATCAAAAGAAGTAGAACCACCCTCTACTTGCCCATTTTGGATAGTCCTCTTTTGAGGGACTTATATACAAGAACATATACAAGAACTGGTAGGAGAGCTAGGCATGGTTTCTGATCTACATCATTGAGCTTTTTACTGACTCAAAAAATAAAAAATCCACTGAAGTTTCATTATTGTCTACCATACAATATTTTAATTATGGTTGAGGAAACACATTTTGGGTTAATTTGTGGGCTCATACTTTTAAAATTTTACTTTTTTTCCCTTTATTTTTTAGTAGAATTAACATTCAGTTAAAGTATTGAGTTGTATAAAATTTCTTTTATGTAATTATTGAATCAAACATGTTAAATTAAGTTTCATAATGATTATAAAACTCTTTTCTGTTCTATTAATTAAGAATATTCAGGAGGATACCTGGTTTATTATCATTCCAAGAGAAACGATCACATTTAACACAGGTGAAAATGATTTGTTTCTTTCTCTAACCTAGATGTGATAAAAATAATGATTTAAGAAATATAAACTTATTGAATTCTTAATTGGCCATGCAAAAATTTTAAGGTTATATAAAATTTTTTGATAAATGCAGTAATATTGAGACAGTTTACTTTAATGGTGATTTGATTTTTGGCTTCAAATAAGACATAAAATGAGAATATGTATTGTCCGATATATTTCCCATTGCCATGTAAGCTACCCAGAGAAAAGTTCAAATAGAAAGGCATTCTCTATAAAGTTTTCCATATGCTCCTCTTCACTGATGACAACACTGTATAGTCTTATAAATGATACTCATTACTACTCAAAAGAATTAAGATTTAACAAAGGAAAACTAAATGGTTGCAGGATATCTAAGACTATGATATATTGTATGTACAACTCAGTGAACTGGTTTGTCACACTGTTTGCTGATGTATAACAAGTTAGACTAAAAAACAAATAGAAATTGTCTGGATTGCATTTGGAGAGTTGTGCATGTTTTTTGTTCAACCCATTTCTCTTTGGTAGCTAATCTTAATACCTTCTGATGAGATTATATGACTGTCAATTATAACATAAATTTCTCAGAAGAGCCTAGAGAACACTACTAAAGTGCAATGGATAGACCTATGGTAGATACAAGCAGCTACAGCATAGTAATAACCAGAAAATGTATATAAAAACAACTTAAAAGATATATGACTGTATATAGCAAACATATGTGACTGGAAAATGAAATGGACTTGTCCTGTAGGAAGGAATAAAAGATGGATAAGTGAGTAATTTAGACTTTTCCAGTGATTTAGATTCAAGGTACAAAATGAGCCTCTTTTGTATCTCAAAATACAAGAAATGACTTTATTAAGATATTAAAATTGAATTTCTAAAATTAAAATGATTAATACAGGTAAAATAGCTACTCTCCTATGCTTCTGCATATAATTGCCAACAGTTAGGTTAATTGAGAAAAGCATTCCATTTAGGGTAGCAGGAATTAGGAGAAAATCTCTGAAATCAACTCCATATAGGTTCAAGGAGCCAAACCAATGATAATTTCTAAAATGGTCTCTCCACTCCTTTAAGAAGAAGCCCAGATTATATAAAACAGATGGTACTACTTCCATAGGCACCCATGCATTATTAACAGAATCAGAAGGAAGCTTCCTACACATTGTATGAATCTACTGAAGAAAATGTATGTAAGACAATAAAGACAACTATGGAAGCAAAAGGTAGGGATGGGCTAAAAGGAGTACTCAAATTAATGAGATCACTGATCATTGATATAATGGAAAAATAGCTACATCCACTTAGAGGACTAAGATTCAGAGTTAGAGTCCCAACTTTAATACTTACTATCTGTGTGGTCTGGAGCACATTATTTAATCTTTTGAAACCTTAGTTTCCTCTTCTCTGAAAGGTCAGCAATATTTACACTATTTATTAGAGTTATAATAAAATGAATGTGTACTTGTATTAATAATAAGGATACTAAGTGATTTTAGAGAACTAGAAACCTTAACTCAAAGGAATACACAGTGTGTTAGACAGTGGCATCTGCTGATGAAGTGCTCCTTTGAGGCTTAGTGTCATTAGTCATTGTAAATAGCCAAACAAGTTGACCATGGGAAATCTGATTTAGCTTATTTCAGGTCCTCTACAAGTCCCTAGGCTTTTCCTGGAATGTTCTCCATTAACTTGGTATTTCTTTTCTGGATCATGGTTATTTGATTTCCATAATACTACTAACACATGGATAATTCTCATTTCTCCCAGTTGCATCTTTTAAAAAGAAAGTCTCTAATTTTGATTTATAGCATCTCTACTGTGTTATACTTAATATCAGTCTTTGTCTTTATTTAATGTTTCCATGTTTGGTTAACAGGGACCAACTTTGCACTTCCCTTTGAAACTTATTTCTGTTGGTTTTGTTTGTGCAAAAGCTTTTTAATTTAATGTTATCACTATTACATTATATACACCATTGACCCTTTTGCCTTTCATAATGTTCTCTTAATTCTTTGGTCATAAATTCCTTCCTTCTCCAAAGATGTGACAGGTAAATTATCCCTTGCTCTCATAATTTGCTTAAGGTATCATTCTTTATGCCTAAAATATGTACCCATTTTGATCTTTTGTTATAGGCTGTGAAATGTAGGTCTATGCTGAGTTTCTGACATATCATTTTCCAGTTTTCCCAGCAATTTTTATCAAATAGTGAGTTCTGATTCCAGGAGCTGAAGTTTGGGCCTATATGGCACTGAATAAATAGACCAATTTAGGCAGAATTGTCATTTTTATTATCTCAGCCTACCCATGAGCAATTCATATTTTTCCAATAGTTTAGATGTGACTATATTTGAGTGAGAAGTATTTTTGTAATTGTATCACATAGTTCCTGGGCTTGTTTTGGTAGGTAGACTCACCAGTATTTTATTTTGTCTACAATTATTTTAAATGAAATTTCATTTTACATCTCTTGCTATTGTGTTTTGCCAGCAATATGTAGAAATGATAATGATTAGTGTATGTTTATTTTATATTCTGCACCTTTGCTAAAGCTATTAATTGTTTTCAGTAAGTTTTTGGATGATTTGCAAGTATTCTCTAAGTATATCATCATATCATCTGCAAAGAGTGATAGCTTTATCTCCTCATTGCCTATTCTAATTCCCTAATTTCTTTTTATTTTCTTATTGCTAAAGTCAGCATTTCTAGTGCAATGTTAAATAATAGTGGTGAAAATTGGCATCCTTGTTTCACCTCTTATCTCATTGGGAATGCATCCAGCATCTCTCCAATATAAAAAAATACTTGCTGCAGGTTTTAGATGGATACTACTTATTATTTTAAGCAAAGTTTCCTTTATCCCTTTCTCTCACTGTTTTTAGTAAAAAATGGATATTGTATTGTCAAAAACTTTTTCCTGCACCTATTGAGATTATCATATAATTCCTGTTGGTTTTGTTATTTATATGATCGAGTATGGTAATAGCTTCCTTGATATAGAACCAGCCTTGCATTCTTACTATAAATCCTACTTGGTCATAGTGAATTATCATGTTGATCATTGTGTAATCTCTTTGCTAATATTTCATATAAGTTTTTTTGCATCAATATGCATCTTTCTCTGTTTTGGCTCTTCCTGGTTTAGGTATCAGTACCATATTTGTGTCTTAGAAGGAATTTGTTAGGACTCTTTCTTTACCAACTTTCCCAAATAGTTTACAGAGTATTGGAATGAATTGCTCTTTAAATTTGGTAGAATTCACTTGTAAATTCATCTGGCTTTAGAGTTTTTTTCCTTAGGGAGTTCATTAGTGGCTTGTTCAATTTCTTTTTCAAATGGGACTATTTAAGAAATTTATATCCTCATTAATTTGGGCAATTTATATATTTTATAATATTCATACATTTTGATTAGATTGTGAGATTTGCTGTCATTCGTTTGTTTTTCACCCTTTTCATTTTTGATGCAGGTAATTTTTTTTAATTTTCTTTTTTTTCTTTTCTTTCTTTTTCTTTATTAAAGCTTTTTATTTGTATAACATATGTATGGGTAGTTCCCCAGCATTGATCTTTACAAAGCTTTCCATTACAAATTTTACTCCCAGTCCCTCCCCTCCCCTAAATTTCTTTTTCTTTTTGATTCAAATTAAAGAAATGTTTATTTTGCTGGTTTTTTCATAAAACCAACCCCTAGTTTTATTAATTAGTTCAATATTCTTCTTAGTTTCAGTTTTATTAATCTCTCCTTTGAGTTTCAGAATTTCTAATTTGGTATTTAATTGGGGTTTTTTAATTTGTTTTTTTCCCTAGCTTTTTTACTTGCATGCCAAATTCATTGTTCTCTTTCTCTATTTTATTCATGTTGGTATTTAGAAATTTAAAATTTCCCCTAAGAACTGCTTTGACTGCATCCCATAGGTTTTGGTATGTTGTCCCATTATTGTCATTCTCTAGGATGAAATTAAAAATTGTTTCTCTGATTTGTTGTTTGACCCATTCATTCTTTAGAATTAGATTATTAATTTCCAATTGGTTTTTAGTCTTATCTTTCTCTGGCTCTTTATTGAACATAATTTTTATTAAATTTTCATCTGGTAAAGAAGCATTTATTTTATTTACCTTTCTGCATTTGATTGTGAGGTTTGTATGCTCTAAAATGTGATCAATTTTTGTGTAGGTGCTATGTGCTGCCAAGAAAAAGGTGTATTCCCTTCTGTCCCTATTCAATTTTCTCCAGAGGTCTATCATATCTAGGTTTTTCCCTATTTTATTTTATTTTTTGATTGTTTATTTTCTGTTTAAATTTGTCTTATTCTGAGAGGGAAGATTGTGGTCTCCCACTATGATAGTTTTTGTTGTCTATTTCTTCCTATAATTGGCTTAATATTTTCTCTAGGAATTTGTATGCTCTACCACTTTAGTGTATATACATTTAGTAACTTTATTATTTCATTGTTTATGGTACCCTTTATAACAAGATGTACTTTCCTTCTTTATCTCTTTTAATTAGATCTTTTTTTTCTTTTACTTTTGTTTTATTTGGAATCAGAATTGCTATCCCTGCCTTTTTTTTTTTACTCCAGCTGAAGCATAATACATTTCTTTTACTTTTTACTTTGTATGTACCTCTCTATCAAATGTATTTCTTGTTAACAACATATTGTAGGATTCTATTTTTTAAAATCTTTCTGCTATTCACTTCAGTTTTATGTCAGAGTTTATCCTATTAACATTCACAGTCATGATTACCATCTCTGTATTTTTCTCCATCTTATTTTCTCCCCTGCATATACTTTTTCTTTCTCCAATCTTTCTTTAGTAGGATTGTGTTTTTTTAACCGACCCCACCTTATTGTCCATCACCATTCCCCCTTCTCTTGCCTTTTTTCCCTAGTGCTTCTACTCTCCCTTCTCTTCAGCCCTTCCCTTTTCTTTCCTCTTTCTTCTCCTACTTCTTTCTAGGGTTAGATAAATTTCTATACCTAATTGAATGATGAAGTTATTTCCTTTTTGAGCCCAAATTGATAAGATCAAGCTTCAGACAATGCTACTCCTTCTCCCTTCTTTCCATGGGTTGTAATAAGTTTTTTTGTGCCTCTTCATGTGATCTAATTCATCCTATTATACCTTCAATTTCTTCTTTTTCCAGTACAATCCTTTTTCCAACTCTTAATGTCTTTTTCTTTGATCCATTAACAAAGGAAAGAGTCTATTCACAACAATACCTTCCATCCATGTGAATACCCCCTTCTATCTAACCCACAACAGATACAGTTCTCAAGAGTTAGAGATATCATTTCCCATATAGGCATGTAAACAGTTTAATCTTTAAATTTCATATATATATATGTATATATATATTCCCCCTATTTACATTCTTGTGCTTCTCTTGTGTTTTAAGATCAAATTTTCTGTTTACTTCTGGCTTTCTCAATTGAAATTATTGAAAATCTCTTGCTTCATTGAAGATCCATCACTTTCCCTTAAAGAAGATACTCAGTCTTGCTGGGTAGTTAACTCTTGGTGCTAACTCCAGGTCCTTTGCCTTCCAGAATATGGTATTCCAGGCCTCCAATCCTTTATTGAGGATGCTGCCACATACTGTGCAAACCTAATTTTTTTTTTATTAAAAGCTTTTTATTTACAAAACATATGAGTGATTTTTCTACATTGACCCTTGCAAATTTTTTTTTGTTCCAAGCTTTTCCCCTCCCTCCCCCCACCCCCCGCCCCCAGATGACAGGTAATCCAATACATGCTAAATATGTCAAATTATATGACAAATCCAATATATGTATACATATCTATAGTTATCTTACTGCACAAGAAACATCAGATCTAGAAAGAGAGAGAAAAAAAAAACCTAAGAAGGAAAACAAAATGCATGGAAATATTCACAGAAAGCATTAAAATGCTGTGTTGTGGTTCACACTCAGTTCCCTCAGGCCTCTTTCTGGATGTATATGACTATCTTCATTGCTGAACAATAGGAACTGGTTTGCATCACATCACTGTTGAAGAGAACCGGGTCTATCAGATTTGATCATCATATAGTCTTGTTGCTGTGTATAATGTTCTCCTGGTTCTGCTGATTTCACTCAGCATCAGTTCATGCAAGTCTTTCCAGGCCTCTCTGAAATCATCCTGCTGGCCGTTTCTTCCCGAATAATAATATTCCATGACATTCATATACTATAATTTATTCAGCCATTCTCCACTTAATGGGCATCCTTTCAATTTCCAGTTTCTTGCCATACAGAAAGGGCTGCCACAAATATTCTTGCACATGTGGGTCCCTTTCCCTCCTTTAAAATCTCTTTGGGATATAGGCCCAGAAGAAACACTGCTGGGTCAAATGGTATGCACAGTTTGATAACTTTTTGAGCATAGTTCCAGGTTGCTCTCCAGAATGGTTGGATCTGTTCACAGGCAAACCTAATTGTTGCTCCTTCATATTTGAAATGCTTTTGTCTGGCAGCTTGCAGTTTTGTTTTTTTTTTTCCTTGAGATTATAGTTATGGCATTTTGCAACCATGTTCCTTAGGGTTTTCCTTGTAGGATCTCTCTTCAAAGGTAATTGATGGATTCTTTCAATGACTATTTCCCCTTCTATTTCTAGAATATTGGGGCAGTTTTTTTACTTGATGATCTCTTGAAGAATGTTTTCTAGGCTCTATTTTTAGTCATGGCCTTCAAGTAGATCAATAATTTTAAAATTATCTCTTCTGGATTTATTTTCCAGGTTGGCTTATTTTACCAATAAGATATTTTACATTTTCTTCCATTTTTTCATTCTTTTTAGTTTGTTTGAATGATTCTTGATGTCTTATAGAGTCATTAGCTTCCATTTGCTCCATTTTAATTTTTAATGTGTGATTTTCTTCAGTTAGCTTTTTTACTTCTTTCTTCATTTGATTATATATTGCACAACACAACAAATATGGAAATATGCATAAAAAGATTGTACATATTTTAACCTACATCAGATTGCTTGCTGTATCCAAGAGAGGAGAGATAAAGGAAGGAGGGTGAAAAATGTAGAACATAAAGTTTTACCCCCTTAAAATGTTGACAACTATCTTTACATGTATTGGGGAAAAATAAAAGATAAAGGGCTAAAATAGAACCTATTATGCTTTAAGTGAAGTTAAAAAACAAGTAGGGTAGCAATTATCATCTCAGGTAAAGCAAAAGCAAAAATAGATCTAATAAAAAAGCAAGAAAAGAAAGAAAATTTTACTAAAAAGGTACCACAATAAAATAATGATAATTCTAAACATTAATGCATCAAATGCATTAAGGAAAAGTTAAATGAGTTATAGGAGCAAATAAAAGTAAAACAATACTAGTGAGAGACTTCAACTTTACTTTTTTAGAACTAGATATATCTGACCAAAAAATAAGTTAAGGAATATAATTTTAGTAAACTTAGATTTTTTGATACACCTCTGGAGAAAATTAATTGGGGAGAGAAAGGCTGTTTAGAAGCCAGGGCCAGGTGTGTTGCAGAGACAAGGCTCTGAGCAAAAATAAACCAGCACCTGTTGAGTACAGAAGAGGTGGGGCAGGGACAATGCTGGCTTTGGGCACTTGTTGGAGGGTGGAAATTTTGGTTTGGGGTTCCTGGTCAGAGAGAAGAACTGAAGTGAAGCCAGAGATACCATCCTCCAACTCAGGACTAACATTAATACCTCTTATTTAAAAAGAAAAAAATGAACTGACAAAGAAGAAAAAACCCACCATAAAAACACCTATGGGAATAGGGAAGACTAGGGTTCATCTTCAGAGGAGAACACTGAAGTTAAAAAAAAAAGTTTTCATTCTAAAGAGTAATGTGAAATGGTTCCCTACCCAGACAGAATTTATTGAAGAATTCAAAACAAAATTTAGAAGTCAAATGAGAGACATTGAAGAAAAACAAAAAACAAAAAAAAACAAGGAAAAAATATAAAAAAGTTAAGCAACTAGAAAAGGAGGTACAGAGTTTCAAATGTGAAAATAAGTCTTTGAAAATTAGAATTGTGCAAGAGGAAGCCAGGGAAACTATGAAAGGTTAAGAAATAACAAAAGATTATAAAGAATGAAACCAGAACAGAATGTGAAACATAAGCAAAATGACAGATTGGGAGAAGAGATCAATAAGAAAAAAGCTGCCTGAAAGTGGGGACCAAAAAAAAGGATCTTGACACAGTAATGCAAGAAATAATCCAATAAAATTGTCCTAGAGTGATAGAACATGAGGGAAAAATAGAAATAGAAAAAATTTACCGAACACCAACTCAATGAGATCTTTTATGGAAAACAGGAACATTATTGCCAAATTTCAAAAAATCCAGATCAAAGAAAACATTTTGCAAGAAACAAGAAAGAAAAACAATTCAAATATGCTGTAGCTACAATTAAAATTGCACAGGACTTATCATCAGCCACAATAAAAGACTGTATGTCCTAGAATCATATCTACTGACAATCAAAAGAAGTGGGCCTGCAGCCAAAAATGTATCTAGAAAAATATTGAATGAGAAAAAATGGATGTTCAATGAACTTTCAGATTTTCATGACTTCTGGCAATCAAACCCAAACTTGATTGAAAATTTAGCACTCAACATGGATCAATTGTTTGGATCTTCTTACATGGGAAATTTATAGCATATGTTTGATTGACATCAATACAACAGTTCAAAGGAAAGATTGGGACAGAGTCAAGCTAAAAATAGTAATTGTCATACAAATGAGATGCACAAGAAGAATAGACACAGAAGACACTGGAGCATGGAGGAGGGCAAGTAATTCTGAAAACCTCATATTGGGAATGGGCTAAATAGGCAACATTACATATAAAGGAGATAGCATCCTCCAAAATCTATAAAGAAATAAAGGGGGGAGGGATGAGTGCACAAGGAAGAAAAGGGAGGTATCCCTGGGTAGGAAGAGGTTAAGTAAAATCAAGGCAAGTTAGGAGCAGAATTAAAGCAAAGGGTCATCAGGGATAGGAAAGTTATGTGTATATATGTGGGGATATGTGTGTATATGTATATATCTACATATGTATAAAAAATTAGTTGAGTTAACAACTTTAGCCAATTTGCAGAATATAAAATAAATCCACAAATAATCATCAGGATTTCTGTGTGTTACCTATAAAATCCAGGAGCAAGAGAAAAAAAGTGAAATTCCATTTAAAATAACTGTATAGACAATATAAAATACTTGGGAGTTTGTCTGCTAAGACAAGCATGAACTATATGAATATAATTATAAAATCTTGTCCACATAAATAAAATGGAAACAACCATGCAACTGGTAAAATAGAGTAGGCCAAGTCAATATAATAAAAATGACAGTTCTACCTAAATTATTTGCTTATTACATGCCATGACAAACTACAAAAAAATATTTTATAAAGCTAGAAAAAAATAGCAATTTATCTGAAAGAACAGAGGTCAAGTATATCAAAGGAATTAATTTTAAAAAATGAAGTTAGGTGACCTGTCTGCCCCAGATCTCAAATTCTATTCATCAAAACAATCTGACACTGGTTAAGAAATAGAGTGGTAGAGTAGTGGAATGAAATAAGTACACAATACAGATATTGTAAATGGCCATGATAATCTGTTTGTTAAATCCACAGAACTTGGATTTTGAGAAAAAGGCTCACTTTTTTTAATTTTATTTTTTTATTTTATTTGCATAACATATGTGTGGGTAATTCTTCAACAATAACCCTTACATAGCTTTCCATTACAAATTTTTCCCCCAACTCCCCACCCCTCCCCTAGATGGCAGGATATGCACTACATGTTAATTATGTTAAAATATTGGCAAATCGAATATATGTATACATATTTCCAAACTTGTCATTGTTGTGCAAGAAAAATCTTGTCTACACAAACTATATATCAGATAAAGGAAACACAATGTAAGCAAACATCAATCAAGAAGTATGAGAATGTTATGCTGTGGTCCACATTTCACATCCCTCTCTCTGGGTGTATATGGCTTTCTTCAGTGAACAGTTGGAGGAGGTTTGAAACATTTAATTGTTGAAGAGAGCCATGTTCATCAGAATTGATCGTCATATAGTACTGTTGTTGCCGTGTATGATGATCTCCTGGTTCTGCTCATTTCACTCAGCATCAGTTCATGTAAGTCTCTCCAGGCCTCTCTGAAATCATCTTGCTGGTCATTTCTTACAGAACAATAATATTCCATAATATTCATATACCATAATTTATTCAGCCATTCTCCAATTGAAGGACATCTATTCAATTTCCAGTTTCTAGCCACTACAAAAAGGGCTGCCACCAACATTCTTGCACATGTGGGGGAAAAAGGCTCACTTTTTGACAAAAACTACATTTCACTCCATATACCAAGATGAGGCAAAAATGAGTATTTGAATTAGACATAAAGATTGAGACCATAAATCAGTTAAGAGAACAGACGTTGTTTCCCTTTCAGGTCTATGGAGAAGGGAAGAATTTATCACCAAACAAGAAAGGGAAAAATTCTTGATCAAACAAGAGATAGAGGACCTAAAACTTTTGAACAAACAAAACCAGTGCAATCAAGCTAAGAAGGAAAGCAAAAAGTTGGGAAACAATCTTTACAAGTGTCTCTGATAAAGGCTGAATTTCTCAAATAGAGAAAAGAGTCAAATTTATAAGAATACAAGCCATTCCCCAAATGAACAGGCCATTTTCAGATGAAATCAAAGATGTGCATACCTCATACCTATCAGATTGGCTAAGATGTCAGGAAGGGATGTGGGGAAACTGGAACACTATTGTTGGTTCAGTTGTGAATTGATCCAAACATTTTGTTGAATAATTTGGAATTGTAGTCAAAAAGTTGTAAAACTGTTTTACTCTTTGATCCAGTAATAGCACTTCTAAAACTGTATCCCAATGAGATCCAAATAGAAGGGAAAGAATCTATTTGTGTGTAAAAATATTTATGGCAGTTTTTTTGTGGTGGCAAAGAAATAGAAATTAAGGTAATGTCCAATAAGTGGGCAGTGGTTGAACAAGTTGCAAAATGTAATGGAATACTATTGTGGAATAAGAAATGATGAGTAGAATTATTTCAGAAAAACCTGGAAAGATTTATAGGAACTGATGAAAAATGAAGTGAGCAGAACAGGAGAATATTATACACAGCAATTGGAATATTTTATTATGGTCAATTGGAAATTATGTGGGTATTCTTAGAAATGCTTTGATCCAAGGCAATTCAAGTATAGATTGGATTAAAATGTCATCTGAGTTTAGAATCTGTAATTGTGCTATGTGTGTTAGGCATGAGATGAAACCAAAAACCAGTTTTTTCACTCAAGGACTTTATTATTCAGGAATGTATATTAGAAACAGGACTTTAATCCTGTTCATCCTGGCTTTTCAAATTATTTATTTAATATATGCACCATGTTGGCTGAGTGGTCTAAGGAGCCAGAAAGATAACGGAAAAGAAAAGTTAAAAAGGCCTATTGAGATGTTAGAGAAAATTTTCTGAGCAAATTTCAGGAAGAATAGAATACTAATAAGAAATGTGAGGGGCCTTGCACACACAAAAAAACAAGATAAAGATTCTGAAAGGTAGGAATGAAAGAAATCCATCTTAGGCATGAGGGGAAATTCAATCTATATACATAAAGTGTAAAAGAAACAATCTAGAACTAGAATTAAAAGAGTATCATGAAGCATAGTTGGGGGAAGAATATAGTATACAAAAGGTTGTAAATTAGAAGATGAAATTGCCATATTTTACTTGGTCACAGATGTCAGAATTACAATCAATAGATGGAAATTATATGGATTTAGGCTCAATTTAAGTAAATAAACTCATGTTAGAGCTGTATAAAAAGTGTTATCAGACAGTCTTGTTAAGGAGTGATTTTATGATTTCTTGAGGTACTCTAGTAATAACTGGAATTCCCCTTATTAGAAAGATTGTAGAGGAGAATGTTGAACTTCCATCCACATCCAAATAAGCACTTCTCATATACTTTTTCTTTTTCTTTTTTTTTGCAAACTTTTAAAAAGTTATTTAAAACTAAATATTAAATAAGAAAAAATAGAAAAAGAAAGAAAAAGGAAAAGCAAAACAAAATATTGTCAGCTGCCCAACAGAATATTAGGGAGGATTCAAAACACATAACAATAAATTTCAAGAAAGTATGTATCATAATAGAAGAAATTATATTCAATGCTATCTTTTCTTTGCTTCATTATAGGTTATTCTTTTGTTCTCTGCTGAGCCTTTTTATTTTATTCTTTTTCTTCCTTTTCATCCCTCCCACTTCCTCCAAGCAGGCTACAGTTAAGTGGGAGCATATATATATGTACAAACATATGCATACACTCACACACATACATTTACCCCCACAAGTATATATATATATACATATATATATATATATATATATATATATATATATATATATGTATACACACACATACATTTGCATTTATAAATATATAGGGATGTATCTAAATCAATTTTAACATGGCTAACATATAGTGTAGATTTCTCTAGACTGACTTTAAGTTTGACTGCTTTACTCTGTTATACTTTTATTCTAATATTTTCAGAATCATTTTCTTTTCTAAGACTCCAGATGTCCTTTTCTAATTGGTTGACTTTCTTTTTATAATCTTGTTTTTCTTGAATGGTTATTTTTATTTTTATTTTTTAGTTTTTCTTCAATCTCATTTGATTTTTGAAGTCTTTTTTGAGTTTTTCTATAAATTCTCTGAGGACAGGCAACCATTTAATGTTATTCTTAGGAAAGGAGAGGTTTTCATTCTTTATATGTTGTTTTTTCTTGATCTATTATACCTTCACTGGCTTCCCCTTGTCGAATTCCAATTTTAAATTCTCCTCTAAAGATGAACCCCAGTCTTCCTATTCTCATTAACTTTCTGTGGTTGAGTTTTTTCTCCTATGCCTGCTCATTTCAAAACAAAGAGAAAGAGAGAGAGAGAAAGAGAGACAGAGACAGAGACAGAGAGACAGAGACAGAGAGACACACAGAGAGAATTTATTAGTGTAACCATCTCTAATTCTGGGATGAGGAGGATGGTACTCTGAAATACAACCACACCCCTATCAGATTGGCTAAGATGACAGGAAAAAATAATAACGAATGTTGGAGGGGATGTGGGAAAACTGGGACACTAATACATTGTTGGTGGAACTGTGCACGGATCCAACCATTCTGGAGAGCAATTTGGAACTATGCTCAAAATGTTATCAAACTGTACATGCCCTTTGACCCAGCAATGTTTGTACTGGGCTTATATTTCAAAGGGATCTTAAAGGAGGGAAAGGGACCCATATGTGCAAATTTGTGGCAGCCCTTTTTTGTAGTGGCTAGAAACTGGAAACTGAATGGATGCCCATCAATTGAAGAATGGCTGAATGAATTATGGTATATGAATATCATGGAATATTATTGTTTTGTAAAAAACAACCAGCAGGATGATTTCAGAGAGGCCTGGAGAGACTTGCATGAATTGATGCTAAGTGAAATGAGCAGAACCAGGAGATCATCAAACGCAGTAACAACAAACTATATGATGATCAATTCTGATGGACTTGGCTCTCTTCAACAATGAGATGTCTCAAACCAGTTCCAATTGTTCAGTGTTGAGGAAAGCCATCTATACCCAGAGAGATGCCTGTAGGATCTGAGTGTGGACCACAACATAGCATTTTCACACTTTCTGTTGATGTTTGCTTGCAGGTTTTCTTCTCAGGTTTTTTTATCTTTCTAGATTCGATTTTTCTTGTGCACTAAGATAACTATAAATATGAATACATATGTTGAATTTGCCATATATTTTAACATAGTTAAATATAGTTAAATATAAAAAAGAACAATAAATTATGGTTCAAAGTTCAAGTTTTACACACCAAAAAAATGATGTTGATATCTCAAAACATTTATTATTATTTAAATATTAGCTTTTTATTTTCAAAATACATGCAAAGATAGTTTTCAACATTCTCCCTTGCAAAACCTTATGTTCCAAATTTTTCTCCTTCCCTCTCTTCATCCCCTCTTCTCGATGGGAAGTAATCCAATATAGGTAAAATGTGTAATTCTTCTAAAAATATTTCTACATTTATCATGTTGCACAAGAAAAAATCGATCAAAAAGAAAAAAAGAGGAAGAAAAAAAGCATGCAAATAACAAAAAGTGAAAATAATATGCTGTGATCCATGTTCAGTCCCCATAGTTCTTTTTCTGGATGCAGATAAATCTCTCTATCACAACTCTATTAGAATTGGCCTGAATCACCTTAACAGTAGAAAAGAGCCAAGTTCATCAGAGTTGACAATCACATAATCTTGCTGTGTACAATGTTCTCTTAGTTTTACTCACTTATCATCAGTTCATGTAAGTCTCTCCAGGCCTTTCTGAAATCACAGGACATTTATTATGTTTACATACCACATACAAGTTCACTTGTTGCCATTGTTTATATGAATTAATTACTTAATCTTTGTTTGCATATAGATATTGCACCAATAGAACAATGGTTTGTAAGTATTTCACTACAAGAAGGATTAACCACTTACATTACTGAAGGAACACTTTTGGATCTTGTCCGAGGTAAAACCAAGACAAAAGTAACAGTCTCAAACTTCATTAGAGTTGCAATAAGGTGCAGTGCTATTTGTTTTACTCTGAGTAGTAATGGAATCAAAATAATAAAAGCTAATATTGTATATAATGCTTTAAATTTTGCAAAGGACTTTATATAGTAACTCATTTGATCCTCACAATAAACCCTACAAGCTAAGTCCTTTGGTTGAATCCTCTTAATAAATCAGAAAACAAAGACAGCCAAAGGTTAAGGGATTTTCTCAGAATCACCCATTGCTAGTATTTGAGTCTAGATTTCAACTCAGGTCTTCCTATCTATCCACTATGCCCTCTCTGAGTATTAATTATGGACATATAGAATGGCAAAGTGGAAAGGAAATTCAGAAATCATTTAGTTCAACTTTCCCTTTCCCCTTCCCACATTCTTTTTTTTCCCAGAGGGAAAGTGACTTGATGGAAGTCACATAGCTATCTGATTAAATTATTGTATTTATGTAAATTGAATTATAAATGATAAGTCCCAGATGGTGAAGAAGGTTCTGATAGGATCCCCAATTTAGAATTCTAATTTCACTCTTATCCAAGGGAAAACCAGTTGACTTCTCAATAGAACATTCATATGAAAACTTATCTTAGTATAGAAAGAATCATATCAAATATGGGGCAACAATTTTGTGTTTATTGTTTATTTCTATTTTGGTGAGACAATTGGGGTTAAGTGACTTGGCCATTTACAGTTAGTAAATGTTAAATGTCTGAGGCTGGATTTGAACTCAGTTCCTTCTCACTTCAGAGTCAGTACTCTATCCACTGTGTCATCTAGCTGCAATGACTCTGACAAGATAGTAGTGAATGACTTCTGTTGAACAATATTTGTGGAATGAAGTAATTTTTGTAATGGTAAGAGAGAAAATTAAATTTATCCCTTCCTGTTTCATCACCATGTGACATCATTTATTAAACACTTTCCTTGTATCTGAATATTTCTGTAGGTGTCATAGCCTGCTCACACCTAATTTGCATTTTTGATTGCCCTTTGACTAATTTTCAACTTTAGTTTTTTGGACACTTTACTCTTTGTTGACTTAAAGTTATAGGATATCACTGGAAAAATATTGGTTGCAAAACATAGACTTTTATTACACTGATAGAAATAATGGAATCAGGAAGGGGGAGTGGTTTTACAATGAAAAATAGCTTTGGATGTGTTGCATTTGAAATGTCCAAGGAGCAGCTAGATAGAAATGTTCTCCAGGTGGTTAACATATTATCCTATAAAAGCTTTTAAAAGTAGATGACAAAATATTGCCTTTTTTTTACAAACACAGGTATAAATTTTAACATCAAAATATGATTATTCCACAGAACCTATTCTTCAGTGGAACCTTGGGGAACCAATAAGTCAAAGTCAGTTTATTCAGATGATTCCACATGTGAAAAAAATTAGAATAGCAAAATGCCCCTGTGCTAATGATGTGGTAATACTTGGTATTGTGTGTGATCACACTTATGAAGGTAAGTTTATATTTTTAAATTGAATTATTTTTCAATGCAAATAGTGCTTAGTGGTTATTTAGCTATTATTGGTGATATGAATAAAAAACCAAAGGAAATTAAGAATTTGTCAGACATATAAGGGGAGAAATGGAGAACAGTATCATGACAATCTTGAGAAGAAGTAATATTTAGAAAAAGGAGTTTAATTTTATCAAATACTTCAGAGAGTAAGAAGGATTATGAATGAGAAAAACATTTCTTTTTTTGACAATTAAGAAATCACTGGCAAGCATAGAGATGAAAGTTTAAACTGGATAATGAGATCAGAATTCAGATTCCAAATTGCTTAAAAAGATTGAGAAGAAAACAAGTTAAGACTCTGAATACAAATGTCTTTCTTAAGGAATTTAAAAAGTTTTCTATCTTTCCCTGTTCTCTTGTGGGAGTTATGTGAGAAGACATAGGAAAAAAAAAAGACTAGAAGGTAGGATAGGTTGCAAGGTATATTTACTTTAAGGAGATCAAAGGTCCATTAAAATAGTGAATATGACTGACACCTAATAACAATATTTTGCATATGTTAGAGTTGAACCAGAAGTTACATATCAGCTCAACTCCTTACCAGTTTTGTGACCATAGATAGTTGGTTAATTTCTGTGATCCATAATTTATCTGTGAAAGGGTTAAAATGACATTTGCCTTATCTATCTCATTGTTTTCAGTGTTGTTGTGAAGGAAGCATTTTGTCAATTATAAAGCATTGTAGAAGTGTGAAGAAAATCATATATTCATCCATATTGTGTTCCTGTTAGGAAAGCTGAAAAAAGAAATGTATTTTTTCTCTCAAAGATGGAGGAGTGTAATGAAGATTGAATGACCCACTTGTAGATCAGAGAAGTTCTGCCTAGTGACCTGACACTATAAATTTGTTTAAAATGGATTCAGAGCTAATGCCTTTTACAATTTTAAGTGTTTGCCTCATTTAAATCTTTGTCTTGGATATTACTTTTACTCTTTTTTAGGTGTCTACTTAGGCTTGACCTATTCTGGATTTTGGGATGACAATGGTACTTCATGGTACAATTTGACACAAAATATTTGCTCTGCATTAATAGAAGGTGATTTTTTTCTGACCCAGTCTTTAGGAAGCATTTCCCCCATGCCCTTTTTTTGAGGCAAACGTAGGCAAGACCCTTCCTCCCTCTAGTCTAAATTTTCCATAAGTAAAATGATGGAATTATATTAGATGCTATTTGAGGTGTCTTTTCTAAATCCTGTGACCCTAAATTGCAAAGGGAATGGACCTCATTTTTATGAAGTCACCTAGCATCTCTGACCACTTTATTTACCTCAATTTGATGAAGAAAGTAAATAATAAGACACATTGTGACTCTCGAATGCTCAATAGTAGAATTTAATCCCCAGAATTGCACTGTGCTGTTACCCTAAATATTACCTTTATAATGTTGCCACAATGATAACAAGGAACTTTTAGATCCAAGAATTATTCAGGAAATTATAGTATCCAGGTTTTAGAGTTTTAAGGGACCATACATACTATTTAGTCCAATGCCCTCATTTCAGAGATCTAGGAAGATTAGCTGATTTAAGGTCACATAGTCAAAATTTAAATTCAATTCCTCTGATATCAAATCCCAGTTACTAAAAACATGTTGTCCTTTAATAAGTAAATTTATGACTTCTATTACTATTTTTCCTCTTTTAGACTGCCTAGATTTTTCATTTGTGGATGTTGTTTTAACAAATCATCATTTAATACTTCTCACCTCATTGGGTCTTTTTATAAGTGAAGATCTTCGTTATCCAAAGAAGAGTTTCATAGTATGTGTTTCAACTTTGTAGCCATTGATCTTAAATATCTTCCTGACATTAAGTGAATTATACATAATATATTATTTGTGGTGTCTCATAGAACAGAACTTGTTCTGACTCACTGAGAAAAACAATTGAGAAGATATATTAATTTTTATTGTCTTTATTGTACTATGAAAATAATGTAAGACAATAAATTGATAACCACAAGGAGCAAGATAAAGAATTCAAAAGAAAATGAAAGAAATCATTTCATGCAAGGATTAGCTGAATGAACTACAAATGACTGGCTTGAAGATGGGAAGATTCAGAGTAAACAAGATCTCTAGAGTCAAATATTTGAAAGGCTGTTATATAGAATGGGAAATGAACTTGGTTTGTGTAGTCCCAAAAGACAGGAGAGCAGTAGGGGATAAGGATAAGGGAGAGCATAAAGTGGGGGGAAATTTTTTGATTTGATTTTCCTAAGAATTAGAATCTTCCAAAGAGCTTCCTTGGGAAATATTGGGTCCTCTGTCATTGTAGGTTTTCCTCTGGAGTTCAAATGACCACTGTGGCTACTTTAGAAATAAGACTCAATCACATTCTGTTTGAATTAGATGGTGGTTTGAAGTTTTCAGAGCCTGTTAACATTTTGTTGCTCTCATTCAGTTATGCCTCACAAATGTGCATTAACACTTCTCTTGTTCTGGGAAAGCTCTATGAAAGTGAGAGGAAACATATAAACTTCAGGGTATAGAAAACAGGATAGGAGTCAGAAAAAATTGGTGTCTACAGTGATTTAAAGAGAGTAGGAACAATGTTGAGTAGTGGGAAGGCAGAAAAGTTGAGAGGACAAAATGCCTAGAGATGTACTTGTCAAGGTACCATTTAACCTTAGTAGGTTTTCATAGGGCTAGCCATAATGAAAGAGATTAGCAAAATAGCATAGGGGAGTTCCTCTAGAAATTAATTTCAGTGCCTGATAAGCCTCACCTTGAGATAGATCAAACCCCTGTCTCTGCCTACTTCTTGTTATACTTTCTCATTTGAAGACATAATCATGTTTTCTTTTTTTTCCTTCCAGAAGTTTTCAAGAGCAAATTTTTGTGGTTTTGAAAGGGTAAGAACATAAACTAATGGTGACCCCATTTAAAGTTTTCTTGGCAAAAATTAGAGTGTTTTATCATTTACTTCTCTAGCTCATTTTACATGTGAACAAACTGAGACAAGCAGGGTTAAATGACTTGCCAAGATCATTAAAAGTGTGTTGAGGGGGCAGCTAAGTAGTGCAGTGGGTAGAACACCAGCTCTAAAGTCAGGATAACCTGAGTTCAAATCTGGCCTCAGACACTTAACACTTCCTAGTGGTGTAACCCTGGGCAAATCACTTAACCCCAATTGCCTCAGCAAAAAAAAAAAAATTAAAAAATAAAAAAATTTTAAAAGTGTCTTGAGGCCAGATATGAACTCATGAAGATGAGTCTTTCTGACTCCATCCTTAGTATTTTATACAGCACACCACTTAAACTGCATTTTTTATCATCTACAATTTTTTTAAATAGAATTTCTCTTTGTAGCTCTTGTTGCTGGATTTTGCTGATAATACACAGAACTGCTAATGATTTGTGTGGGTTTATTCTATAACCTTCAACTTAACTAAAGTTGTTAATTATTTCAACTATTTTTAAAATTGATTCTCTAGGGTTCTACAAGCACATCATAATATCATCTTAATAAAGTAATAATTTTGTTTCCTTTTGCATAATTCCTTCAAGTTACTTTTCTTCTCTTATGGCTGGCATTTCTAATACAATATTGAGTAATAGTGATGATAATGAACATCCATGCTCCAATCTTTTTCCCGAAATATAATATCATTTATTAATGAAAATGTGATTTATTAATGAAGGATAGGTCAACGATGTCATTATTTGTGTAAAAAACCTAAAAGGAAGGCAAATGGCATGTTTTACACCTAAGTGTGTCTTCCTTCTGATTGTTCTGAGTATACAGTTTTGAGATCTACTCTGGCAATCTTGCTTGAAGAATATTTTTTCTATACTTGTTGCAAAATCTATTTATTTATTTATTTTCAATTATAGTTTTTTTTAAATTTTCAAAACATGTACATAAATAATTTTTGACATTCACCCCTTACAAAACCCTGTGTTCTAATTTTTTTTCTTTCCTTTCCCCTCATTCCCCCAGTCAGCAAGTGATTCAATATGTTAAGCATGTGCAATTGCTCTATACATATTTTCATAAATATCATGCTGCACAAGAAAAATCAGATCCAAAAGGAAAAAAATGAGAAGGAAAACAAAATGAAAGCAAACAGCAACAAAAAGAGTGAAAATACTATGTTGTGATCCACATTCAGTTCCCACTGTCCTCTCTTTGGGTGCAGATGGCTTTCTTTATCACAAGACCATTGGTACTGGTCTAAATCACCTCATTGTTGATGACAGCCATGTCCATCAAAATTGATCATTGTATAATCTTGTTGTTGCCATATATGATGATCTTCTAGTTCTCTGATTTCACTTAGAATCATTTCATGCGTGTCTCTCTAGACCTCTATGAAATCTTTCTGATGATCATTTCTTAAAGAACAATAATATTCATAACATTCATATACTATAACTTGTTCAGCTATTCCCCAAGTGATGGAAATCTACTCAATTTCCAGTTTCTTGCCACTACAAAAAAGGGCTACTACAAACATTTTTGCACATGCAAGTTCCTTTCCCTTTTTTATTACTCTTTAGAATACAAGTTCAGTAGAAACACTGCTGGATCAAAGGGTATGCACATTTTGATAACTTTTTGAGAATAGTTCCAGATTGCTCTCCAGAATGGTTGGATCCATTCACAATTCCACCAACAATGTACCAGTGTCCCAGTTTTCCCACATCACCTCCAAAATTTGTCATTATCTTTTCCTGTCATTTGAGCCAATCTGAGAGGTGTGTAATGGTACCTTAGAGTTGTCTTAATTTGCATTTCTTTGTTCAATAATAATATAGAGCATCTTTTAATATGATTAGAAATAGTTTTAATTTCTTCATCTGAAAATTGCCTATTCATCTCCTTTGACCATTTGTCAATTGGAGAATGGCTTTAATTCTTATAAATTTGAGTCAATTCTGTAGATATTTTAGAAATAAAGCCTTTATCAGAACTTTTGAACGTAAATTTTTCCCCAGTTTATTGCTTTTCTTCTAATTTTGTCTGCATTGGTTTTGTTTGCACAAAAACTTTTTAACTTAATATAATCAAAATTATTCATTTTACATTCAATAATGTACTCAAGTTCTTCTTTGGCCACAAATTCCTTCCTTCTCCACA
Organism: Myrmecobius fasciatus; assembly: GCA_023553655.1. Classification (NCBI taxonomy): domain Eukaryota; kingdom Metazoa; phylum Chordata; class Mammalia; order Dasyuromorphia; family Myrmecobiidae; genus Myrmecobius; species Myrmecobius fasciatus. Next base: position 76,569 of record JAJPUD010007189.1, on the reverse strand, counting down.
GATATGAGAGATAAACTATCCTTTGTTCTTTTAATTTGCTTATAATATCATTCTTTAGGCTTAAATCATAAACCCATTTTGATCTGATCTTGGTATAGTGTGTTAGGTGTGGGTCAATTACCAGTTTCTGTCATACTAATTTCTAATTTTTTCAGCAGTTTTTGTCAAATAGTGAGTTTTTATCCCCAAAGTTGGGTTCTTTGGGTTCATCAAACACTAGATTATTACAGTCATTGACTATTTTGCTCTGAAACCTAACACTGATTAACTCCTCTATTTCTTAGCCAGTACCATGTGGTTTTGAGGATTGCTGCTTTATAATATAATTTTAGGTCTAGTATGAGTAGGCCACCTTCATTTGCAATTTTTCATTAATTTCTTTGAAATTCTTGACCTTTTGTTCTTCCAAATAAATTTTATTATTTTTCCTAGATCTGTGAAGTAATTTCTTGTGAATTCGATTGTTATGGCATTGGATAAGTAGAATAATTTAGATAGCATTGTACTTTTTATTAATATTAGCTCATCCTACCCATGGGCACTTGCCATTTTTCCACTTGTTTAGATCTTACTTTATTTGTGTAGAAAGTAGAAAGTATATGTGTGCATATAGTTCCTGACTTTACCTTGGCAGGTAGTCTCCCAAATATTTTATACTATTGACAGTTATTTTAAATGGAATTTCTCTTTGTTATCTCTTGCTGCTGTACTTTATTGGTAATATATAAAAATGCTGATGTTTATGTGGATTTATTTTGTATCCTGCAACTTTGCTAAAGTTGTTTCTAGTAATTTTTAATTAGAGTCTCTAGGATTCTCTTAGTATACCACCATATCATTTGCAAAGAGTGATCATTTGGTTATCCTCCTTATCTATTCTAATTCCTTTAATCTCTTTTTCTTCTCTTATTGCCAAAGCTAGCATTTATAATACAATATTGAAGAGTAATGGTGATGATAGTGAGCAACCTTGTTTCATTTATGATCTTATTGGGAATGGTTCTAGTTTATCCCAATATATGAGATTCTTGCTGATGGCTTTAAATACAGGCTATTGATCATTTTAAGGAAAATTCCATTTATTCCTATACTCTCTAGTGTTTTTAATAGGAATGAGTATTGGATTTCATCAAGCCTTTTCTGCATCTATTGAGATAATCATATGATTTTTGTTAGTTTGGTTATTAATATAGTAATTATGCTAATGATTTTCCTAATATTGAACTAGCCCTGCATTCCTAGTATAAATCTTACTTGGTCATGGTGTATTATCCCGGGGAAAACTTGCTGTAATCTCTGCTAATATTTTACTTAAGGTTTTTTCATTAGGGAAATTAGTCTATAATTTTCTTTGTCTATTTTGGCCCTACTTGGTTTAGATATCAGCACTATGTTTGTGTCATAAAAAGAATTTGGTAGGATTACTTTTTTCCCTATTTTTCCAAAGAGTTTGCATAGTACTGGAATTAATTTTTCTTTAAAATGTTTGATAGAATTCACATGTAAATCCATCTGGCCCTGGAGATTTTTTCTTAGGGAGTTGATTAATAACTTGTTCAATTTCTTTTTCTGATATTGGACTACTTAAGTAATTTATTTACTCCTCTATAAATCTGGACAATATATATATTTGTAAATATTCACCCATTTCACTTAGATTATCATATTTATTAGCATCCAGTTAGGTAAAATAGTTTCTAATTATTGCTCCAATTTCCTCTTCATTGGTGGAAAGTTCATTCTTTTCATTTTTGATACTAACAATTTGATTTTCTTCTTTCCTTTTTCTGATCAAATTAACTAAAGGTTTATCTATTTTGTTGGTTTTTTTCCCCATAGAACAAGTTCTGTTTTTTTTTATTAGTTCAATAGGTTTTTTTTTTACTTTCAATTTTATTACTCTCACCTCTTTTTCAGAATTTCAAATTTGGTATTTACTTGGAGGAATTTTATTCTTTTTCTAGCTTTTTTAGTTGCATGCCAAATTATTTTCTCTTTCTCAATTTTATGCGTAAACATCTAGAGAGATATAAAATTCCCCTAAGAACTGCTTTGGCTGCATCCCATAAATTTTTATATGTTGTCTCATTATTGTCATTCTCTTGGATAAAATTATTGATTGTGTCTATGATTTGTTATTTCATCCACTCATTCTTTAGGATCTGATCTTTTAGTTTCCACTTAATTTTTAGTCTATTTTCCCTGGCTCTTTATTACATGTGATTCTTATTGGATCATTATCTGAAAAAAAAAAGATGCACTTACTATTTTGGCCTTTTCTGCATTTAATTTTGAGGTTTTTATGCCCTAATACAATAGTCAGTTTTGGTATAGGTTCCATGAACTAATGAGAAAAATGTATACTTTTTTCTGTCTCCATTCAATTTTCTCCAAAGATCTATCATCTAGTTTTTCTAAAATTTTAAATTTCTCCTTAACTTATTTATTTTGTGTTCTGAGAGGGCAAGGCTGAGACCCTCACTAGTACAGTTTTGCTGTCTATTTCTTCTTGCAGCTGTCTTAACTCCTCTAGGAATTTGGATGCTATACCACTTGGTACATAGTGTTTAGTATTGATATTACTTCATTATGTATGGTATTCTTTAGGAAGATATTGTTTGCTTCTTATCTCTTTTAATTAGATCTATTTTTGTTTTTGACTGATCAGAGATCAGGATCACTACCCCTGCTATTTTTACTTCAACTGAAGCATAACAGATTCTGCTCCAGCCTTTTACCTTTACTCTGAATGAATCACTCTGCTTCAAATGTGTTTTTTGCAAACAACATATTGTAGGATTCTAGCTTTTACTCCAGTATGCTATCCATGTCCATTTTATGTGAGACGAATCCTGTATTTCACACAATCTTATTTACCTCAAATGATACTTTTCTCTTTCCTTTCCCTCTTTCCCTCCTCCCCAGTATTTTGCTTCTGACCACCACCTCCTTCAAACAGCCCTCACCTTTTATAGCCCTACCTCCTTTGTTATACCTTTCTCCTACTACTTCTGTTTTCCCTTCTAATAGCCTCCCACTCTCCTTTCCCTTTCTCCTCTCACTTCCTTATAGGGTGCAACAAATTTCTCTGTGGAGCCAAATATTTCTTCTCTCTTTGAGCCAAATCTGATGAGAATGTAAGATTCAATGTTTATCTCCCTCCCTTTTCCCCCTCAATTATAATAGGTCTTTTTTGCCTCTTCATGAGATATAATTTCCCTCATTTTACCTCCATTTTCTTTTTTCCAAAACAATCCCCTTCCTTTTTTATATTTTCACAATAAAATCAAATTATACTTGCACTGAATGTTTGTGGCAGCCCTTTTTGTAGTGGCTAGAAACTGGAAACTGAATAGATGCTCTTCAATTGGAGAATGGCTGAATAAATTATGGTATATGAATACTATGAAATATTATTGGTCTGTAAGAAATGACCAGCAGGACGATTTCAGAGAGGCCTGGAGAGACTTGCATGAACTGATGGTGAGTGAAATGAATAGAACCAGGAGATCATTATACACGGCAACAATAATACTATATGATGATCAATTCTGATGGACATGGCTCCCTTCAACAATGAAATGTTTCAAACCACTTCCAATTGTTCACTGAAGAAAGCCATATACACCAGAGAGAGGGATATGAAATGTGGACCACAACATAACATTCTCATACTCTTGATTGATGTTTGCTTACATTGTGTTTCCTTTATCTGATGTCTTTTGTGTAGATAAGATTTTTCTTGCACAACAATGTTAAGTTTGGAAATATGTATACATATATTAGATTTGTCAAGTATTTTAACATAATTAACATGTAGTAGATATCCTGCCATCTAGGGGAGGGGTCGGGAGTTGGGGGGAAAAATTGTAACAGAAAGCTATGTAAGGGTTAATGTTGAGGAATTACCCACACATATGTTATACAAATAAAATTTTAAAAAATGACTGAACAACAACTAAGGACAAAAAAAATTATACTTGCACTAAGTATACTTATAACAAAGATAATTCTCAAAAGTTCTTCCCTTTTACCTTTTTATGCTTTTCTTGAGTTCTGTATTTGGAAATCAATTTTTTTTTGTTCAGCTGTGGTCTTTTCATTAGACATAAATGAAATTCACCTGCATCATTGAATACCCATCTTCTTGCATGAAAGATTATACTCAGTTTAGCTGGATAGTTAATTCTTGCCTGCAATCCAAATTCCTTTGCCTTTCAGAATATCAGATTCTAGGCCCTTTGATCCCTTGAAATGGAAGCTACTAGTTCTTGGGTAATCCTGATTGTGGCTCCTCAATATTTGAATTGTTTGTTTCTGGCTGCTAACAATATTTTTTCCTTGATCCAATAATTATGAAATTTAGCTATAATAGTCCTTGGGGTTTTCATTTTAGGCTCGCAGGAGGTGATTGGTGAATTATTTCAATAACTGTTTTATATTCTGGTTCTAGGACTTCAGGGCAGTTTTCCTTGATGATTTCCTGAAAGATAATGTCTAGGCTCTTTTTTTTCATAATGATTTTCAGGAAGTCCAATAATCTTTAAATTCTCTCTCCTAGATTTATTTTCCATGTCAGTTGTTTTTCTGATGAGGTATTTTACATTTTGTTCTTTTTTTTCTTTTCATTTTTTTTGTTTTGTTTCACTGATTATTGAAGTCTTATTGAGTCATTCATTTCCATTTGTTCAATTCTAATTTTTAATGAATTATTTCCTTCAGTTATCTTTTTAAGCTTTTTTTTGTATTTGGCCAATTGAATTTTTAAATGAGTTGTTTTGTTCAAAGGATTTTTTCCCCATTTCACAAATTCTGTTTTTCAAGGAGTTTTTTTTTTCCCCATTTTGTTAAATCTATTTTGTCTGGAGTTATATGCTTTTATCATTTTGCCAAGTCTATTTCCTTTTCACTAAGTCCATCTTTAAGAAGTTTTCTTAAGATAATTTTGGTGTTTCCTTTTCAAAATCCTCTTTCAAAGTTTTCATTTTCCTTACTTTTCTTTTAACTCTTTTTTTTTAAGATTCTTTTTGAATTCTTCCAAGAGAACCTTGTGAGATGGGGACCAACTCATATCATCCTTTGTGGCTTCATTTGGAGATGATTTGCTTTTAGTGTCCTCAGGTTTTGAAGTCTGTTTTTCTCTTTCTCCATAGAAACTATCTATGGCCAGAGTTCTTTATGTTTTTTGCTCATTTCTTTTAAGAGTTTGAGGTCTGCTTTTAGGGCAAAGGGGAAATTGTCCAAGCATCCTCTATAGGCAACAGTGGCTGTGCTGGGTCAGTTCCAGTGCTGGGTGGGCATGGCTAGATCCCCCATTATTCTGAGATTTAGGGCCTCACTATTTGTCTTTTGTATTTGTGTTGGATGTTTTGCAGCTAATCTGCTTATCTGACTTGCCACCAGCACAGAATAGCCAACACTGCTATAGATTCCTCCAGTTGTATAGTCCCTCAGTTTGGGGACACCACACTGCCCTGGGTCCCTGCACTCGTCTGCACTCAGCCCCTCCCTCTGTACACAATTAAAACAGATCTTTTCTGAAGTTCTTACAGAAAATCTTCTGCTGAAATTTTTTACACTTCAAGTATTTGTGGGTTCTGTCACTCCAAAACCAGTTCAGAGGCTTGATTTGGTGTTGATTTGAGGCATATCAGGGAACGCTCAAATACAGACATGTCTCCTCTTGGCTCCCCCTACCCCCAAACCACCCCTTATTTCAATCTTGATCTTATTGGGAAAACTTAGAACTTACACTCATCACAGATAATGTGTTTCACAGATATACTATTTATCACTTTAATGAAAGCTCCAATAATTCCTATTGCTCTTGAGGTTTTTTTTTTTAAATAGGAATTAGAGTTGTATTTTGTCAAGAGTTGTTTTTTTCTGCATCAAGATAATTATATGATTTTTGTTGATTTTCTTTTTGATGTAGTCAGTTATGCTGATGGTTTTCTTAATATTGAACCAATTCTGTATTCCTGTATAAATTCCACCTGGTCATGGTGTATCATCTTTGTAGTTTATTGTTGTATTTGCTAGTATTTTGTTAGAAATTTTGTACCAATATTCATTAAGGAAATTGGCCTGTAGGGTTCTTTTGTTTTTTTTTCTTCCTGATTTAGGTATTAGCACCATATTTTGTTGTAAAATGATATATCTAACTATTTTATATAATATTAGAATTAATTATTCTTTAAATATTTGGTAGAATTCAATTGTGAATTCATCCGGCCCTGGTGATTTTTTCTTAGGACACACATTGATGTCTTACTTATTTTCATTTTCTCAGAATTATTTAAATACACTACTTCCTTTTCTGTAGATCTAGGCAATTTATATTTTTGGAAATATTTATCCATTTCATTCAGATTGCCAGATTTACCGCCATTTAATTAGGCAAAATAGCTCCTACTGATTATTTTAATTTTATCTTCATCAGTGGTGAATTCATTCTTTTCTTTTGGACACCTTTTTCTTTTAAAAAGTCAAATTAACTTTTCATAACAAGCAGTTCTTACTTTTATTTATTAGTTAAATGGATTTCATACTTTCAATTTTAATAATCTCTTCTTTGATTTTCAGGATTTCCAATTTGCTTTTTAGCTAGTGATATTAATTTATTCTTTTTCTAGTTTTTTTTAGCTGTATGTCCAATTCATTGATCTACTCTTTTTCCTTTTTATTGATGTAAGCTTTTAGAGAGTTAAATTTTCCTCTAAGTATTGCTTTGGCTGCATCCCATAAATGTAGGTTTGTTTTTTCATTGTTATTATTATTTTTATTACTTTTTTTCCTGTTATTTGTTCTTTGACTCAATTCATTTTTTAGAATTAAGTTATTTAGTTTAAAATGAATTTTTAATCTATGTTTCCATGGCCCTGTATTGAATGTAATTATTTCATTATCAGCTGAAAATGATCCATTTAATACTTCTGCTTTTCTGGATTTGCTTGTGAGTTTTTTTATTCCTTAACACATGATTAATTTTTGCGTAGATACCAGATAGCACTGAGAAAAAAAAATGTATAAATTATTTTCTATTCCCATTCAACTTTCCACAGAGATCTAAAATATCTCACTTTTCTAAAATTTTATCTCAATTTTTTATTTATTTTTGGTAAGATTTACAATTTATTATTACAATTCTTTCTTTTTTAACTTAAGAATTTGGATTCTGTACCATTTGGTGCATATGTGTATAGTATTATTATTTCTTTGTTGTCTGGTGTACAATTTTGTTAAAATCATCCAGATTTATTTCATCTCCACATATTTATTTATAACTCTATTCAAACACGGAAATATGTTCTTCAGCCTTCTAAGTTTATGTATGCCTATGTACATAAGAGTATCCCATTGTGCATAGAATTGTGCCTAAGCAAGAAGATCTCAGTTCAATTCTAATCACAGATACACACTGACTGTGAAATAACTCAGACTATAAATTGGAAAAGGGATGCCTACCTGCATTGGCAAAAGTTTTCTATCCACAGAATTCCAAATATCAATTAAATCACATTTGAAACCCTCCTTCTCTAAATGGGAATCAACACATTGATAATTCTTTGAAGAGACTTGTTTAGTCTTTCACTGGCTAATCTTTAATCCATTAAACAGAACACAAAGATTCCCTTCAAAACCTAGAAAGTGAAAAACAGTAAACTTTTAACATTGTACACCAAGAATGGATATTTTCCCAGGTGTCCTTGGAGCTATGAGGTTTACACTTCAATCTACTTCATACTTCTAAAAGCTACTGGCACAGTATGGCTTTATGGTTTTCAATATTCTCAGTTCATGGGCTAGAGGATTCATTTCTCTGGGTGACCTCTCCATAGCACATACAAAATAGATTTGAACTGACTGGAAGCAGTAAAGGGTAAAACCATTTTTAAAAACCCTAATTCTACATTCTGAAAAAAATACAATACTTATACAAAAGTTTTGCCTTACAATAAAAATTTTTCACAAAAGTTACCAGGTTTTATACACAATGCAATTTTAAAAAGTAACCACAACCAGAAACCCCCCCAAACCAGAAGTTGCACTCAAAGTCATAAGAATGCCTTCAGTTGATTACTAAATGCCCAGAAAATGCATTTTATCATTACATATGCAGTTTTAAGTTTAATTTTTTAAAAGATATTAATATTAGTGATGGGAGTACCTTTAAGAAATATAAGAGCATTTATTCCATTTCACAAAATCTACTTTATTTTCAGCATCTTATCTATTAAGTCCTTGTGAGATTAAAAAAAAAAAACATATATTGGGGCAGGTAAGTGGCACAGTGGATAGAGCACTAGCCCTGGAGTCAGGAGGACCTGAGTTCTAACTTAGCTTCAGACATTTAATACTTCCTAGCTGTGTGACCCTGGGAAATTCACTTAGCCTCAGTTGCCTTAGCAAAAACAAAACAAAACAAAACCCCACAGCATTTCTTTAGTCTCATCATTTTCTTCAAGCTTTCTGATTTCATCTTTTAAACAATAATTTCATGACTTTTAATCTCTTTTTAAAAATTAAGCATTTTTAAAGTTTGGTGTTTTTTTTTTTCATGGCAGCATCTTAATTTTTCTGTGGTTTTCACTTTATATTTAGCAAATTCTATTTCATGCTTATAGGCTTCTAAGATTAACTAGTAAGATTTTGTTAATAACTTGCACCATTTGATCTTGAAATATCTTTTTATTATAGAACTTAAAAACCACTATTTTTCTCCTCAGCATTCCATTGGTGTCTGACTGAAATAGCTTCAATAAATGAAAAAGCATTATAGGACTTTCATTAGAATCATGAAAATATTTTGATAATTATTTCAAATCTACCCCAACATTTTTCTGTAATCATATATGGTAACTTAGTAGAAATTTTTAAAGGATTACCATAGCCTCTTGCAATTTAAATTGGATTTTCTTCAATATGCTGTTATATTCTCATTCTATACATAGTCTACTGATGAATATAACCATCTTCTCTTTTCCTTCCAACATATCAACCAATAATATAAACTATAAGTTTTAAGATAGTAATTTCTTCTTTCTCCTGCTTGAATCAGAATACTTAATGAAATAGAGGATTTTCAAGCATTTTTGGTGAAAAGACCAGAGGTAAATAGAAATTTTGACTTTCAAACACAGAGAACATTAAAGACAAATGCAAGAGGGAATCATTGTGGGATTTAAGACTTTGAGGGAATCAACCCAGAAATTGCAAGCTCTTAGAAATCAATTATTTCAATCCAATTCCTCTACCTCTCATGCCTTATGTCCTGCAACCCCTTTTTATCATCAGCTAAAAGCAGAAAAACCTATAATCAGAATCAAGCTGAAATCACACAATACTTAATATATGACTTTGAGCTGAATATTTGGGAAGTTTCCTAATCTTGGAAAAGATATAGCCCATGTCCTTAAGATCCTTTGCAGGCTCACAGTCATTTCTGGACTGGTAGCAATAATTCAGGGAGGGTCTAGTAGAGCATCCAATGTATAGATACATTCAATGGGGAAAGGAAGAGGCATTTCTCTGGTAGGAAGATCAGATTGGGGGGAAAGGACAGGTGAAAAAAGACAATAGGGAATTAGAGAATATCAATCTTTCTTGGTCTAGCTCCAGAAAAAATGGAGCTACTATTTATAAAGGGAAAGAGGTAGAAATCTATCTTATCTCAATGGCATTTGACATTGCTTATCAATGACTTAGATGAAGGCAGAGCTTTGTAGATTTTAGGAGGGAGAACTAAAATATTAACTGTCAAGAGTCAAGATTCTAAGATCTCAGCAAGCCAAATGGGCCAAATATAATAAGATTAAATATAACAAAAATAAATGTAAAGTCCACCACCTAGGATGAAGAAATCAATTTCACAAGCCCAAGTTGGGAAAAATATGGCTAAATGACAAATGTTTAGAAATGATCTTAGATTGAGTGGATTGTGAGCTAAAGACATGTCAACAGTATGAATAAAGCAACTAAATATGAAGCTAAAGATAAAATAAACTTCTGCTAAAGCATAAGACTGCATATCTATACATCTATATCTATGTTTCAAGTTTGTTTCTCATAAACAACATATTGTAGGATTCTGTTTTTAAATCCACTTTGCTATTAACTTCTGTTTTATGAGTGAGCTGATCCAATTCCCATTCACAGTTATAATTACTATGCATTTCTGAATTTTCCTAATTTTCCTGTTTTTCTTTCTTTCTCTCCTTTCACCCTCTTCTTCTTCCCAATGTTTTGTTTCTGACTACCAGCTCCACTAGTCTGTCATTATTTTATCTACTTTCTTCCCACTTTCTCCTTTCCCTCTTATTTCCCATTAAAGTAAAAGTAATGTTGATTTTTATATCCAATTGAGTGTGGTATTCTTTCTTTGAGCCAATTTCAGTGAGAATGAGGTTTTCAAGTGTTTCTTGACACCCTCCTCCTATTTTCTTCTCCACTGTCAAAACTCTTTCTTGCACATCTTTTATATGAAATATATCCCATTTTTTCTCCCTTCTCTTTTCTTCCAGTGAATCCAACTATTTCTTTTTGTATACCATCTCATCATAGCCAACTCATATCTGTGCCCTCTTTCTTTGTATACTCCTTGCAACTGCCATGACAATGATTAAATTCTTAGAAGTTACAAGTGTCATCTTCTCATCAGACCTTACTGAATTTCTTATTTCTCTTTACAGTTTGTTGACCTTTTCAATGTTCTTGTCAGTCTTGTGTTTGAAAATCAAAATTTCTATTTACCTCTGGTCTTTTTTATCAAGAATGCTTGAAAGTCCTTTATTTCATTAAATATTTATTATTCCCCCAAATAATTATACTCAACTTTTCTGAGTAGGTGATTCTTGATTGTAATTTTAACTTCACAATATCATTTTTCCAAGCTTTTAGCCTTGTTCATTTTTTTTTCAACTCCTTTTGACCACATATGGAGGGTTTTTTGTTTTGTTTTGTTTTGTGAAGATACAGTTTGCCAGTTCTCATTTTGCAGATAAAGTACTGGACAAACAGAGTTAATGATTACTTACTCAGAATCACATAGCGTGTGTGTGTCTAAGGCCAAATTTGAACTTGGGAAGATGAGTCTTCTGACTTCAGGCCTAACACACAATCCACTATGCTACCTAAATTAACCTTTAAATTACCTACAGTTATTTTAAATGAAATTCCTCTCTTTCTTGGATCTAGGAAATCAGGGTACTTTTCCATGATAAGTTCCTGAAATATGATGTCTAGGCTCTTTTTTTTCTTTTTTTTTTCTTTCTTTCTTTCTTTCTTTTTTTTTTTTTTTTTTTCTTTCTTTCTTTTTTTCTTTTTTTTGATAATAGATTTCAGGACTCATGGAGTAATTAGCTTCCACTTGTTCAATTGTAATGTATGTTAATTTTTTCAGTGAGCTTTTATATTTCCTTTTCCATTTGGTTATTCTTTTTTTTTCCTGAGGCAATTGGGGTTAAGTGACTTGCCCAGGGTCACACAGCTAGGGAATGTTAAGTGTCTGAGACCAGATTTGAACTCAGGTCCTCCTGACTTCAGGGCTGGTGCTCTATCTGCTGTGCCACCTAGCTGCTCCTGGTTATTCTTTTTAAGGACTTTTCTTCTGTGGGTTTTTGTGCCTCTTTTACCATTTTGCTTATTCTTGTTTTTTACATATTTTCTTCAATGCCTCCTTTACCTAGCTGTTGACTTCTGTTCCTAAATCCACCAACAATGCATTGGTACCACCAATTTCCCCACATGCTTTTCAATACTTATCACTTTGCTTTTTTGTCAAATAAGTCAATCTGATAGGTATAAGGTTGTATCTGAGAGTTGTTTTATTTGCATTTCTCTAATCAAAAGTGATTTAGAGCACATCTTCATATTCCTATAGATAAGTTTGATTTCTTCATCTGAAAACTTCTTGTTCACATCCTTTGATTTTTTACCAATTGGGGAATGGCTTCTGTTCTTAACAATTTAACTCAGTTTTCCATTTATATGAGACATGAGATCTTTATCAGAGACACTTGCCATAAAGATTGTTTCACAGCTTTATGCTTTTCCTTTCAATCTTGGTTTCATTGGTTTTTCAAATTACTCTAATAAAAATCATCTATTTTGTATTGTGTAATGCTCTCCATCTCATCTTTTCTCATGAATTGTTCCCCTCCCAATCGATCAAATTTTGGGTTTAGTGCTGTTTCTTCTTGGGATAACTTGAAATCTTTTTTATTTATTTCATTAAATGAACATTCCCTGCCTTTAAGTATTATGTTTAATTTTGCTGGGTAGGTGATTCTTGGTTGTAGGCCTTCCAGAATATCATGTTTCACACCTCTGATCCTTTAATGTTGCAGCTACTAAATTCTGAGAAATCTTGATTGGGACTCTATTGTTTTTTTCTAGACACATGTAATATTTTTTTGACCTGATAGTTCTAAAATATGGCTATAATGTGTTGTGTAGTTTTTATTTTGGGATCTCTTTCTTAAGGTAATTAGTGGAGTCTCTCAAAACCTATTTTGTCCTCTAGTCCCAGGACATTAAATCAGTTTTCCTAGATAAATTCTGGAAAGTGTTGTTACCTTTTGCGTGTGGCTTTCAGGAATAACAATGATTTTGATAATTGTCTTTCTTAGATCTATTTTACAAGTTATTTGTCTTTCCAGTGGGTTATTTTATATATTTTTTTACATTCCCCCCATTCTTTTTGATTTATTTGATTCATTCTTGATGTCTCATAGAGCCATTAGCTTCCACTTGCTCATTTCTAAATTTTAAGATGTTTTTCTCAGTTAGTTTCTGTGCTTTCTTCCAATTGTATTCTTAATGGAGTTGTTTTCTTAAGTGGATTTTGTATTTCCTTATTCATTTGACCAATTCAACTTTTTCAAGTATTTTTTTTCAAGTTGTTGACTTCTTTTTTCATTATTCTCTTGCATCATTCTCATTTATTTCCCCATTTCCTCTATTTTTCTTAAATGATTTTTAAGCTTCTTTTTGAGATCTTCGATGAGTTCTTTCTGGACTTGTAACCATTTCCCATTTTATTTTGAGTTTTGCTCATAGGTTTTTTGATATTATTGTCCTCATCTGAGTTTGTGTCTTGGTCTTCTCTGTCACCACAATAACTTTCTATTGTCAGAATCTTTTGTTAGTATTGTTGTTTTTTTTTTTAACTTTTTTCTTTGCTTCTTACTTTTCTTCCTTCTTTCCTTCCTTCCTTCCTTCCTTCCTTCCTTCCTTCCTTCCTTCTTTCCTTCCTTCTTTCGTTCCTCCCTTCCTTCCTTCCTTCCTTCTTTCCTTCCTTCTTTCGTTCCTCCCTTCCTCTCTTTCTTTCTTCTTCATCCTCCTCTTCCTTCTCTTTTTTCCTTCCTTCTATTTTCAAGGTGGAATGAGTACTGTTTTGATTTCTTGTGCCAGTGGCTACAGGCCTTGACTGCATACCTATTTCTGCAATGATGTTGTCCTGAGGCCTCTGAGGCTCCATGTCTGGTCCTGTGCTAAGGGGGTACAGTGGGGGTTGGCTGCACTTCTGGAAGCTATAGAAGTGCAGCATTTCCTTGGTGTTGATCCAGGATCCTAATGGTGGTACATGGCATATGCTGAGGCCCAGTGGGCTGGTTCTGTGTTTATTTAATGCTACCCTGAAGCACAGGCCTCTGGAGGCTACCTGTTTACCCAGGGCTGAAGCATGTTTAGGTGGGTGTTTATGCTGATAGCTGCCTATCTGCTTAGGCACCCAAATAGTTGGCATCTGTTTTGTCATAGCATGTGGTGAGCTGCCTAACTGAGAATGACTATTTGCTTGGAGCTAAACTGAAGCACGTGGAGATTTTGCCACTGGAGAATGCTTGTTTGCTTGATGATGTGTTGAACCATGTGGGGAATTCCTAGAGTTGGAGTCTGTTGGCTCTCCTGGTTATACTAAAGCATCTTAAGGGGGAGATTTGCTGTGATTTTGTTTATGACCTCTCAAATCTATGTGGAATAGCTAGATAATGTCTTTCTATTTTTAATAGGAAGATTATGAGCGAGCAAAACTGTGGTATCAAGAAAGATGTTTAGCTAACAGAGAACAATTTGAAGGTAAATTTTACTTATGTATTTGATTGGGCATGACAATTTTTAAAAAGTAAGAATAAAATAGCACAATACATTAATATGTTTGAACTAATAATTTTCTACAAAATATACTGTCTTAAAAGATTATGCATTAATCATTAAAAGACATGCTTATGATTTAAAAATGCAATTTCATTAACTGCTCAGAACTTACATGGAAATGTCAATTATGTTTATTCTTTTTGTAATTTATGATTTTTAGATGATTTTATTGCTATAACTTTTGACAAAAACAAGACCCTGAGCCAGGTAAACTGTTGTATTAAACAAAGGTAAGAAATATGATTGTGGAATGATTATTTAAAAAGTGCTAATTATAATTATTTAAATGGCAGTTCTTTCTAATAGAAATAATTGTCTTAGTAATTTCAACTTTACTAAAAAATGCACTTCATGTATCTCATAAATTCCATAAATGAATAATTCTAGAAATGAATTGCACAATATTAATCAATAATGACTTTATTGAAACTTATAGCAATATGCCTTAAAATTCAAATCAAGACATGAGAACACAAAAGCTCATAAGCTTGTATGTCTAGAGGCACCAAAAGGTTGTCTTGGATGAAGTGTATCTCTTAATTTTTTTTCCTTTTTTTTGTAGACATTCACTTGCTTCTTCAGTCTGGATCCATTTATTATCTGGAAGCCTTGCTTACCAAAAGTTACCAAAAAAAGTAAAATAATGAGTCACAGAATTATATCATTTCTTATTGACTTTGAGCAGAAAACTGGAATCTACCTTATAAAAGCACGGGTATGTTCTGTCACTTAAAGGTAGTTTGTTTCCAGTCAAACATAATGGAAGTATAAATGTCTATTTTGCAGTTAACCCATGGTAACATTACATAGTACTGCTAGGATTGGTAAAATGGTTACAATTAGTCCAGTACAAAGTCCCTACCTAAAATCATATAATTTCAAAGAATTATATATTTTGAAGGACTGAAAAAATCATCCAAACCAAACCCTAACCTGAATATTACTTCCATTTAAGCATTAACTTCATCTGCATTTGAATTTGCTATCCCTCAATAAAACTCTTTCCATTTTTAATAGTTCTAAAATAACTGATAGTACTAGAATTATCATAGGACACCAGAATTTAGAATATCTGGAGAATATGGGAATTAAGGGACAGAGGAAAATAATTTTGAATAGTCCTTATTATGAATCATAGAATTATAGATTTGTTAGAGACTACAAAGGCAATCTAATTCAATCCATACTCCAAATATGTCTTCATTTTAAAGCATTCCTGGCAAACATTCATTATCCCTCTGTTAGAATTCACTCTTCTCCAAAGTGACTCTTTTTTTTAACACTCCAAAAAACCTACTCTTACTAGGGTTATCATGAGAAATCAGAATCCAGACTATCAGGAAGAGATGAAAATTAAGGGAAAGGGAGATAGTTGCAAAAGTACCTAGATCATAGTAACTTATCCCTTTCAAACATCATCCATAAAAAGTATCTATACTTAAAGGTCATAATTGGCAGCCAAAGCCTATTGCCTAATTAAACCTGGGTTCAAGTATCACCTCCAATATTTAGAAGCTTAATAACCATGACAAATCACAACATCTCTGAGCCTCATCTGCAAAATAAGGATAATGATGTCTGTATTTTCTACCATACTGCATTATGAGGATCAAAAGATATATGTAAAGTATTTTATAAATATTAAATGGTAGATAAATATTAGCAGATATTGAGGTGCTATTAGTGACAAATGTCCACATGAATCAGAGAAAACAAAACCTATATATCTTTGCTTTTACATTCATGGTTTTTGAATACAGAGAAATTATTATATTGACACATAGGGGTAGATTTTGGGCAGGTTTTTTTTCTAGTGAGGTTTTTTCTGTTTGTTATTTTGCTAGGGATTGGGATTAAGAGGGAATGAGGACAAAAATAAGAATTGTACAGCACCCTAGATTTTTTAAAATTATGTTTAGATAAGTAATCCTTATCTTAATCCAAATAATGAGCAGTAGAAGGTTATAAATATAAGAAATAGTGGATTGAATTAGACATATCCCTATCTTAAGAAGAGCAAACTGTTCTGGGAATGATAAAAGTTCAAGAATCTCTATTTCTTTGATATGGGTTTACTCCATACTAACACAGATATCAACCTTTCTCATATTTATGGATCAGTGTATTTCTGCAACTGAAAAATATATCTGTCTTCTAGAGATGAGCCTCAAAATTATCCTTGAATTATGAGGGATCAATACTCATACTCAAAGGATTTCCATGTTAGCAAGGTTATCAATAAATCTTTTATTGGCATATTCTTTAAGATGCTGTGGAGAGAGGATACCGGAAAGATGAAGGGAGTAGGTCAGAAAATTCCAAGCTCTGCAGATTTTTCCTACAAACAAGACAAAATTGTGACTTAGTGTGAATGTAGAGTGATTTAAAACAAAAAGGAATTAGGACAGAAATTTGGTTATCCTGGGACACCCAGGCTCAGTTATGCTGCTGAGACAAGGCCCTAGGAGAGAAGGAACTAGCATATAGTTGGTGAATGCAAAGTCAGTGGGTCAGAGACACTACTGGCTGTGGTTACTTACAGAAGGTTGGAGTCCTTTGTTTTTAGTTCCAGGTCAGAGGGGAGAATTGGAGAACCTGAGACCAGAGGCATCTTCCTCCCACACAAGGGTTGCTTACACTAACAAGCTCTTCTATTAAAAAATGTGCAGACAAAGGAGAAAGAAACTAACCATAGAAAGTTACATTGGGAATAGGGAAAGCCAAGGTTCATCTCCAGAGGAGGAAACTGAAATAAAAAAGCATATCATACCACAAAGAGTAACATTAAATGGTCATCTGTCCAAAGAAAATTAATATAAGAACTCAAAAATGACTTTAAGAATCAAATGAGAGAGATTGAAGAAAAAGAACAACTCAAGGAAAATAAGACTATGAAAAGAAAGTCAATCAACTAGAAAAGGTGATCCAGAGTCTTAATGAAGAAAATGACTCTTTGAAAACTAGAATTGGTCAGGGGAAGCCAGCAAAGTTATAAGGGATCTAGACACAATAAAACAAAACATAAAGAATGAAAAAAAATGTGAGACATAAAGAAAACAGCACATCTGGAGAACATATCAAGAAGAGAAAACATAAGAATAATTAGACTATCTGAAAGTTGTGATAAAAAAAATAGAAATAATTAAATAATTGTTCTAAAGTGTTGTGATAAGAGGAAATCAGAGAATTCATTAACCACCACCTGAAAAAAAGATGAGAAAAACATTTATGGAAAACATCATCACCAAATTCCCCAACTCTCAGATCAAGGACAAAATACAATATAGTTTCCCTGTTTTTCTTTTTTGATTTAATCTATTTTAGCATTAGCTAGAAAAAATAATTCAAATACAGTAAAGCCACAATTAGAATCACAAAAGACCTATCAGCAACTACATAAAAGATCACAGTTCATAGAACATTGAAGAGCAAAAGAATTAGAAGTGCAGCTGATAATATGATACCTAGCAAAGTTAAGCATAAGAATAAAAAAATGAATATTCAATAAATTGACAGAATTTCAGGATTTCGTTGCAAAAAATAAACAGCAAAAGCCACATGTACAAAAAACCCTGAACTTAATAGGATATAAAAGTCTCCTAAATTTATAAAGAAATAAGAGGAGGAGCAAATAGGATAAAGTACATATAGAAAGGTGTGTAGATGAATAGGAATGAGATAAAGATGGAAGGAAAGGTTGGGTGGAGAAGATAAGGGAAGGATCCTTCATATGGAAGTTAAATAACATCAAGGCAAAGTAGCAGTTAGAGATAAAGCAGAGAAATCAGTAGGGATAGGAAATGAGAGATACATCCAAACATAATTACAATGACCAGGAGTAGAACTTATTTTTTAAAAGTTAGTATTCATTTGTAATGCTCCAAGAGAAACTGAGGCAGTACTACAGATTGGAGACTAGTTAATATTTTATTGATGTTAATGAAGAGTTTAGAATCCATAGCTATGGAATGGGACTGAATGGGACTCTTGTCTCAAAGCACCCAGTCCCGGAGAGTTAGACTGGCAGCCATTAGCCAGCTGTCTGGATCTCAAAGTATCCAGTGATTAGTGAGTTTGCTCCAAGGATTCTTATAGGGCTCCCGGCACTCAGGGAAACAAAGAGCTCAAGAGGCAGAAGGAGGAGGAGGGAACTGGGGGAATTGGAGTTTCAGGAAAGGACTATCAATTCAGTTCTGACAGGTTAGGGGTATGGAAGAAGAATCATAAATTCTGATAAGTTTGGGAAGAAGCTAGTAGACACTGAGTCTGAAGCCAAAAGATAAGGGGTATATCTAGGTATTTGAGATAGGCCATCTGGAGGTTTTATGACTCTTTGAAATGTCAGAAGCCCTTGCTGTGTAGCCCAATTATTCCTGATTGGGGGGGGGGGTGTTGCTACTGAGGCAGAACAATTAAGGGAAACTGAGACAGAGGAACTGTGGCACAACACATTGACCTCAGAAAAAGTTAAAGCTAAAATAAATTTATTCAAAAAAATTGGAAAACTATACTATATGGCATTTTATTCATATTAATATTATTTTGACTATTTAAAATAACTAGATAATATAAGGTTGGAATATTGCTGTGATATGGGAAATGATGAGTTAATGTATTTAGAAAAAATGAGGTTTGGGCTTACGAAGGATGATGCTATCCATCTTTAGAAAAACAGAAGACACAGTACAGCCTTAGATGTATATAAATGTACATGTGTATATATGCATGTGATTATAGATTTCTGTGTATATGCATGTGTATGTTTATGTATTTATAAATTTATTCATACTTAAATTTAAACTTCTCGGGTGAGGTGGGGGAAAGAAAGAAAAGTGCACAATAGAGAACAAAATAAAGCCTACAAGGAAGCAAAGAAAAGATAGCTCTGAACAGAACATATAATATTATATAGATTTCTTGAAATAAAAATTATGTTATATTTTGAGTCCTCTCATGTTCTGTTGTGTATATGTAGCAATTGGGGGGTTGCCTATTTTTCTATTTTGCAATACATTTTTAAATATTTGGACAAAAAAAATCCTGTAATAACTTTTAGATCATTAGGCACTAGAGATTCTGAATGGAGGAACATATTGATAATGATGGGGAAATCCCTCTGACCATGTAATTTTATGTAATCATTTATTCATTTGTTTATTTATTTTTAAGAATAAGATTTCTGTTGCTGTACGGCCTCTACATAATTCTGCACCACATCTTCAAGTGAAATTTCCAAGTTTCAAGTTTCCTCAGTCTTTTTCTCTTGCTCTTGGAATGGTCTTCCACCCTAGAAGTCACTTTCTCTATGTTTATGGCAATCAGGTGTGTATTAACAAAATTTCACTTGTGGCAAGTTTTAAAGTGTTATTTGTACAACACTGAGTGTAATTGCTCTACTTTAAACTATCTAAAATACTAAGATTTGAGCAAGTCAGTTATGAGGCATTTGAAAGGTTCTGGTCCTCTCAGGGCAAAAAAGTGAAAATTTAGGTTCCCAACCAATATATACATGAAATCTCCTCCCATCCTCAATATGCTAGAACTTCTAAGAAGCCCTCTAATAAACCCATCACATGGGAACTTAATGTCTCCATAACACAAGTCCTGGGTTATGTTCATGCCAGAACAGAGTTCTCTGATCTAAATCTCTGTTCCTGAAATAACTTTTCAGCAAAAGGGTTTACAGAATAGTACTGCTATATAGATAGCAATGCGAAATGATATTTATGCTCTGTATCAAAGATTTTAAAGATACTAATATCGCCATTATTCTTTGAATCTCCTTTTTTCTTTCTTTTTTTGGTTCCTTTGTATACACACACACACACACACACACACACATATATTTAAAACTAAACACAAAATAAGAAAGAGACAAAATAGAAAAAGAAAGACAAAAAGAAGAAAATAAAAATAAAATATTGTCATGTGCCCAGTTTTACTACAGGGAGAACTCAAAATATGTAACAATAAATTTTCATTTCAAGATAGTATATATAATAATAGAAGTGACTATCCATTTTTTCTTTGCTTCATTGTAGTCTATTGTTTTATTCTCTGCTGTGCAGAGATAAAATAATTTTTTATTACTCTTTTTCCTTTTCATCACCACCCCCCCATTTTTCCCAAGAAGCCTAGTTATGCACAGATATATTTATATATGCATAATACATACATGTATGTGTACTATATGTGGGTTTATTCATTCACCCCTTCCCACCCCTATCTCACCTATATACTCACATATTTACTTACATGCATGTACAAAGACATATGCATATGCATCTACACATATGTAGACAATTATTTTAAATGACTTTAATATGGCTGATATATAATGTAGATTTCTTTCTTGATTGCATCTTTGACTTTGAGATCAATGATTACTAATTCTACTTTTTTTTCCTTCTATACTCCACCTTATCCTATTCCCTCCCCCCTTATTTATACATATTAGAGGGTGCCATATTTCATAGCATAAAATACACACTTACATACATGTGTATGTATAATTGTTCCTTAATTAACCCATTCCATATGTGAGTAGGTTTCAGAACTATCAGCCCTCCTCCCCTGTCTCATGCCTCTAAATCATATCTTCCTCTGCACTTTATTCTTATAGCATAATTTCTATTTTACCTTTCCTAGACAGTTTTGCTTAAAAAGCAAAGTCAGATCATACTCAGCTCTATCCCAATCTTTCTTTTGGACTACCCAATTACTAATGTTAATCTTAGACATATGGTTTATATTTCCATATATAAAACATAAACAGTTTGTCATTATTAAATCATTTGAAATTCATCTTTGATATTGGCTCTTAGATATTAAGTTTTTCTATTGAGTTCAGGTTTGGTTGGGGCAAAATCTTTAAAATCTATAAATTCATTGAATGTCCACCTTTTTTCATTCAATATTATGCTTAATTTTGGTGGATACAATACTTTTGGCAACTGGCCCAGTTTTTTAGATTGTTGACATATATATCATTCCAGGACTTGCAGTCTTTTGTTGTAGGTACTGATAAAACCTGTTCTATTCTAATTGCAGTTCCAGAATATTTGAATTGGTTTTTGTTATTGTTTCTCATAGAATTTTCTCTTTGATCTGGGGTTTCAAAATTTAATAATAATATTGCTATGTGTTTTCTTTAGATCTATTTGAGATAGTGATTGGTAGATTTTTTTCTGTTCCCACATTCTTTTTGTGTTTTATCACTTTAGGAGAGTTTTTTTTTAATTATTTCTTGCATTATTGTGGCATCCTTTTTTTGGTCACAGCTTTCAGGTAGTCCACTTATTTTTTTAGGTTTCCCCTTCTTGATCTATTCTCTAAATCTGTTATTTTTTTCTTCTTAGCTGTTTCACAATCTGTTCTATTTTTCATTCTTCATATTTTGTTTTTATTTCTTCATCTCTTATAGTTTTATTGAATTCCCCTTGCCCAATTCTAATTTTCAAAGAATTATTTTTTTCTTTAAGACTCTGTGTCTTGATTATTCTGAAGGACTTATGATGGAAAATCCAAACCATATCCAGAGAAGGAACTGATTGTGTCTGAATACAGATTGAAGCATTATTTCTTTCTCTCTCTCACTCTTTTTTAACTTAATTTTTCTTCAGGGTTTTTATTTTCATTTGGGATACAAGATTTATGTTTTCTTTCACAACTTGACTTTTATGGAAAAGTTTTGCATAACTTCACATGTGGTCTCTTAATTTTTGGTGGGGATAAAGGAGAAAACCTAGAATACAAAAATTTAAAAAACAAATGTAAAAAAAAATTGTTTTAAATGAACCTGGGGAAAATATTAAATAAATAAAATAAATCTCAAAAAACAATAAAACCAACAAAAAATACTTTGTCTCCTTTTTTAGTTTAACTTGTTTTCATAATCTTTTTTTCTTAAATAGTTGTCATTTTATTTTTTTCAGTTTTTCCTCACATTTGATGTTTGAAGTCTTTTTTGAGTTATTTTATAAATTCTTTCTGAGCAGGTAGCTATTTTAGACATTACTCTTTGGGATAGAAGAGGCCTTTTTTTTTTTTAACTTCACTCTTCTCCTCTGAAAATGAACCCTGGTCTTTCCTATTCCCACAGAAAGTTTCTAAGGTTGAGTTCTTTCTTGTTCATTTTTCAAAAATGAGAACTATTAGTTTAAGCACTTCTAATTCTGGTTTTGGTGAGGATGATGCCTCTAGTTTTACTTCAGCTCTCCCTTCTACTCTAGAATTCTAAACCCAAACTCCACTTTTCTGAAAGTGCCTGCAGTCTTTAATTTCTGCAGCACACCTGGATCTAGTGTTTCTAATCAGCAGAGGTTCCCTCAGTCTTCTGGGTCTCAGACTTCCTGAATCTCTAATCTATCTGGGAGGTTAAACTTCCTGTGGTTCAGGCTGAAGTTTCAACCCAGATAGCCCCAGGGCTTTTCCTTACTGTTTCTGCAGATCAGCCTGAAGGTATTTAACTTCAGTCCTGGGGCCTTTCTGTCTTCTCTAGTAGTCCTAGGAGGGTCCTGTTCTGCTCTAAGTCTTATTTGTTTTGCACTGGTCTATCTTTACCCTGAAGCACCATTATGTGTTGTTTGTGTGAGAAATCCAGAGAGCTTGGAATTTTCTGATCTACTCTGCCATTTTCCCAGAAGCCTTCTATTTTTTTAATCTTCTGCTATATCTTCTACTCTGCAGAAAACCAGTGAGCCATAATTGGCAGCATCCAAGGAGAAAAATTTTGCCACCCTACATAGGACTATATACATATTCTACTCTTAAACAATTGTGGTTACAGATACATCTACAGTTAAACACAAACAAGATTTAACAATCAAAATTTTAAAACAAAAAAGTATATTATTAATTCAAGTCCTAGTAATTCAGGATTTGTGATAAATCTAGGAAAATATAATTGATGTCTATCAGTGCTATGTATGCGGGAAAAAAATTTAAAAGTACTATTTAGGAACATGATTACAAAGCATTATTTTAAAACTAGTTATTAGAATAAGCTTTTTGAAAAACTTTATAAAAATAGATTTGCTTATTAAATTATCATTGCAGATGATATAAGAGTTTCTTTTAGGAAATTTAGGAAATTAGGAAACTACTTTCATTAGTTTATTTCAAATTTCTTTTCATTTTAAAAGAAGTCACCTAATGATTTATTAGAAATTACAATTCTCACTTAATACTTCATAGCTGTGTGACCGTGGGCCAGTCACTTAACCCCAAATACCTGAGCAAAAAAAAAATATATATATAATTGTCTTAATTTTCTCCTTAAATTCAGCTACCTAACTCATAGGATTAATCTCATGATTAAATCCAATACTAACATTTTTTTCTTCATAATCATTCTACTTCCCTCAACATTTTCTGTCGCAAGCAGCCAAGGAGAAGCTTCCAAAAATCTAATCATAACAGTATTGTTGTCTTTACACTTTTCAATTAATAAATTGTGCTTCAACCTGTCACATGACCCCTATGAGTTAACCAATAAACATTTAATCTTCAGTAATGATTTTGGAGAAGATTCCAATACTTGGTTACTTTATGTAGTAAATGAAGATGAAATTGTTATTAAAATGGAATAGGTCTAAATTATTGGGACAAATAATTTACTTATTTAGGAAATCTAGTTGGCAGAGAAAGAAATATTGAAAGCTTCTAGGAATTATTTTATAAACCAATTTTAGAAGGAAAGTTACCAAAAAAAAATAGAGACTTTGACTCAAAAAGCAATCCAGGATACATCAATAGTCATGTCATATTTTTGAAAAACATTTTTATAATTCAGTTATATACATATATAAATATTTATGGTGATAATTACAGGAAAATTGGCAGAATTTTATAAATTATTCTCTATAGCAGATCGTTTTAATGTCTCAAAATTGACTCAAGATGTATTTCAAAGTGTTAATAATATATTAACATATTGGCATATTGTGAATCATTTACTCATGAACTAGAAATGCTATAAGAGTAGTAATATTTTGGGTCAATCATGGAGAATAAATAAATAGACAACCAAGTTTTGCATCAATACTCACAAAATGTAAAAAGGATGAGAAAGGCTATTATGTGGGGGTTAAAATTATCCTACAAATAAAAAAAAAAACCCAAAAACTGAGGCAGAGCTCTGAGCCAATGGCACTTTATGAAAGGGTCTATGGTTCCCTCTAATGAATTGGATCTTAAATCTTTCTCACAATCTGAGTTGTCTCTTCCTTCCAGTACTCTAATTTTATAGTCTAGATGTCCAAATTGATTAATATTGATTGGAATAGAATAGATGTCAAAATATAGACTCCCCTCATATTTAGCATATAGAAAATCTGTGGGAGGGAGTGGACAAAGATAGAAAAGATGAAACAGTATGAATGCCTTGCCACCTAAGCCAATGATAAGAACATTTACATTGATGCTTTTGAAGATCAATTGAAATATTGTTCTAAATGCCATTAGAAGTCAAAGGAGTCAAAAGCAAATCTGTCTTAATGATGGATGAGATCTGAATAAGTGGAGAAGATAGGAGAAATGATTCAAGTTATGTAGAAAGGTACAGAGAAAATAAAAAATATTTATTAATAGCCATGTTTACAAGAATCATTATTATTACCCATATTTGTCCACTCTAAATTTCGTTCTCAGAAGTTAACAGTTCTTGAGGATTGGCCTTGTGATATTAGAGCCATTTGCACATGCTCAGCATATGATGGAGGTTGTTGCAGAATTTAATTTAGATACACCAACTTAAAAATCTTTATTTATTTGAAAATATTTAATAGGCATATTTCATTCAATAAGCAAGTATTTGTTAAGCACCTACTATGTGTCAGGCACAGTGCTAGATGTTGATGATACAAATAAAGAATGAACCATTACAATCAAATAGGAAATATATATATATGTGTGTGTGTGTGTGTTTGTGTCTTTTATAATATATTTATAATATTTGTGACATAAATATTATAATATACAATTTATAATATATAAATTTATATTTATATAATATATAGATTTAAAGAAAATACATAAATATTAAATAAAAAGTAAACATTTAAAATAAGTAAAATAGAAAACAAGTTAAAAAAATAAAAATAAAGTATATCAAAAGAAATAAGGCCCTTTGAGACTAGGAAAAATGATTATTTTCATAATATTAATCCACTTCTGCTTTCCTGTTATAAGCAGGAAAACTTGCCAACAGTGACCATGGGTTTCTTTTTGGGTGAATTCTGTCCCTTAATTATTAGAATCTGTTTTAGCATCTTTGTAATCATCAAATAAATGAGTTATTTCTTTATTGTTTGTAAAAATTTGTCTAAATGTTTTTTCTCAATTTATAAAGTGCCATTTTTAATACTAACTTAGACACTCACATTTAATAGAAAACGGTCTTTTAGTTCATTTTAAACTTAATGTTCTTCATCTAAGTGCTTGTGATTGGAAATATGATAATCTAGTTTCAGCTTTAAATCTTCCTCTCTTTCTCTGTCTGTGTCTTTATCTCTGTCTCTCTCTCCCTCCTCTGTCTGTCTGTCTGTCTCTCTCTCCACCACAGAGTAATTCAAACAAAATGCACAAATATAACAATTTGCTATTTCTTGAATTCAGCACTCAATCTCTCATAACCATGCCATTGTAGGTTTGCTCTCCATCCTAGAATGTTTGTCTTTATTTATTTCTTCTATTTAGAATCCATTGGTTTTTTCAGGGATCTGTTCAAGCATTACCTCCAATAAAAATTTTTCCTAATCTTCCTAGATGTTAGTGCTTTACTTCTCTCCTCATATTTTCTTTTATCTATTACTGCTCATGAACATGCCACATTCTTCCAGGAGCTTGCATAAACTGCTTAATGAGATTTTTGCTACCTCCCTCAACATTGTTGTTGAACTGGACTTAAGAGTACAGAATGTATTTCTAAAGTATAAATATATACTTTCCTTCTTTCCATCTTTCACAACTTTTATTTTTCATCCTAATCTGACTCAAATGCCAACTTTTCCATGAAGCCATTCTTGAGTCTCCCATTTGTTGGCATTCTCTTACTCCTCAAATTACCTTTTATGTAGTTACCTATTTGTTTGTTATATCCCCTAGTAAGATGCAAGTTTATCAAAGGAGGGTGTTGATTTTTTTTGTATTCTAGTGTATTTTTGTATTATACTTTTTATTTGTATTTTGTTTTTTTAGTTTGTAATTATTTGCATTTGTATTATTTTTATTTTGTATTTGTATTCCTATATACAATTTGTATTATATATTTTGTATAAATTGTATTAATTTTTTATTTTGTATTACAAAATTTGTAAGTTGGTATATGTAGATTAAATTCTGTCAGCAATTCCCATCATATGCTGAATTATTTGATGATTACTAAGATGCTAAATTATTTTGTATTTGTATTTCACATGGTGGGGCAAATGACAAATGTGAATAGAATTGTATAGTATCTTTCTAATGCAGTATACCTTATATTATAAAACAAAAGGATTTTTTGCTATTATCTTTTCCCCTAGGTGTGGCTTTCAACTGATGGGGGCAACAGTTTTGTGGTACTAGGCTATATGTCAGATGATCCCATCCAGCGCACCTACCATTCTTTCTATAGTGCAGATATTGTCTTTCTTTCTGTATCTTCAAGAGTTCATCTTTCAAAGGCAGGTAAGGAATTCAGATCCAGTCACTAAAATTGGGGCATATGCTATAAGCAATTATATCATCTATTGAAAGGGATGACCCTCTATCCTTATAGTTCTGCCTTTGCTGGGGGAATATTGTTTTTTAATATATTTATTTATTTAAAATTTAAATGTAAAATAAGAAAAAAAAAAGATAGAAAAATAAAAAAGAACATTATCATGTGCCCAGCAAAACATCAGGGAGGAATCATAATATGAAACAATAAATTTCCATTTCAAGAAAGCATATATAAATGGTTGAGGGATGGAACCAAAATAGTGGAGTGAAGCCAGGAAGCCACTCAAACTCTGTGTTTCCCTTGAAAACCACATGAAACTAAGTCTCTGAACAGTGGGACAGAATAAAACTGCTCTCCAGTTCAAGATTGGAAAAACTTCAAGAAAGGTCAGTCTCATTGGAGGGAAAAGGGTGTTCAGTCCAGCTCACAGACTCTGGGAAAACTTATGAGAGGGTCTTAATCACATCCAATCGGCAATTAGAACCCTCAGTCCTGGTTCAGTAGAAGACCAGATCAATGGGGCAGCCTCCTGTCCCAGCTCAGAAGACAAACTTTGGGAAATCCAGCTGTTTCCTGAAAAGAACAGACAAAGCTACCTGCTGTAAACACAAGGGGCCCCTGTGTTCAAAGCCAAGGCTGAGAACTTCACAGGAAGCTTGGGACAGTGTACCCTTTGCCCAAGAAGCTGAGCTTGACCTTAAATGTAAAAAAGGAGAAAATACCAAAAGAAAAGGGAAAAAAAATGAGTAAGAAACAGAAAAAAAAAAAAAAAAACACCTTGACTATGGTGACAGGGAAGACCAAACTATCAACTCAAATGAGGACAAAATGTTCACAGAAGAAATCTCAAAGAGCGATGTGAATTCATCTAGAGACTAAAACGAGGCTCTTTGGAAGTGCTCATAAAGACTTTAAAAGGCAAATAAGGGGGTAGGACGGTGGAGGCAACAGCAGTGAGAAAATGAAGGTAGTATTTTGTGAAAAATTATTGAATGCATATTTCTATTGTAGAACAATTGTGAAGAATAAATATATGAAAGATAACTTTTTCATTAAAAATGACTTGGCACAAACTAGACTTGGGAACAACAGAAAATTTAGATTCTAACATATGAAAGATGGTTGAAATTGTCCATATATACATTGCAGACCAAAGTCAGGTAAAACTTGCAGATTACAAACTGGATGAAGATCCAGCACTATTTCAATCAATCAAGACCAAGAGAGGACACAAATGGAAGAAATATCTGGTAAATAAGCAAGACTCTTCTCAAATGTGTGCCTACAAGATGGTAGCCATCAAATTCAGGTAGTGGGGTCTGTAAAGTAAAAAAAAATTATTCAAAAACAAGAAAGAAGAATATTTACTAATTTCCACCACCATCTCTTTTGTTGAATTGACAAGTATATTGCTCTGACTGTGGAAGACATTTGAAGAATGGAAGTTGTGACCCAGAAAGAGCTAGAAACCTTATGTAATCAAGGTTAAGTGAAGGGAACCAGGAATACCCATGACAAATGAGGAAGGATCTGACCAGTAATTTGCTATGTTGCCATTTCACAGACACATACATGTGACAATCTGTACACATGTCCTGCTATCCAAACTATGTATATATATACATATATATATATATATATACACATATATATGTATATCTGTAACTGTATAGGAATCGCAAGCATATGAAGCACACATTTGTGTATATATGTACATACATATATACAAATATTTATGGTATTAGTATAATTTCTCCATAGTACTGTACCTATAGGTAAAAGGCAAGTGAAAATATTTTCACTATATATACCTGGAGCTAGTTTTAATAATTATCAGAGTAATGCCATTGATGGATGAATTGACTACAATATAATGCTAGCTGGTATGTTTCATGGATGTCAAGTTGTGGACTAATATATACATTTTTATCATTCCCTTAAATGTCTGCTAAAACTTTTTATTTTAATCTTATGAGTAAATAGAATCCCAAAGAAAAGAAAGGCAAATAAGAGGGGTAAATGAGAAAAGAAATGAGAAAGATGCAAGAGAAAGGTGATAGCTTGGAAAAGGAAGGTAAATCCTTTAAAAATAAAATTGGCCAAATGCAACAACAAAAAATCCAAAGAAAACAATGGAAAAAGAAGTAAAAAAGGTTACTTGAAAAAAAATCACACAAAAAACCTATTACATTCCAGGGGAAGAAGGGAGGGGGATGAGTTTTGTCCAAAGCTTGATTTCATCAGTTTTGGCTCTAAGAGGGAATAATTTAATCATTCAGTTGGGTATAGAAATTTATCTAATCTTGTGAACAAGTAAGAGAAGAGGAAAGAAAAGGGAGGGGCTGGATAAAAGAGAGGACAGAAACACTAGGAAAAGATGAGGAGGGGAGGGTGATAGGAGATAAGGTAGTGGGTGGAGTGGGTAAAAAAAACAACACAACTAAAGACAAAGCAGAAAGGGAAAATAAAAGGGTATATACAGAGGAAAAAACAGGATGAAGGGAAATAAAGAGCAGGTGATCATAACTAGGAATGTGAATGGGATGAACTCTCCCATAAAACAGAAACATTGTAGAAAAAGAAATCAAAAAAGCCATTAATGAACTCCCTAAGAAAAAATCTTCAGGGCCAGATGGATTCACAAATGAATTCTACTAAACATTTAAAGAACATTTAATTCCAATACTAGTAGTCTACTTCAAAAAAAAAAATAGGTAAATAAAGGAGTACTGTAAAATTCCTTCTGACATAAATATGGTACTAATACCTAAATCAGGAAGAGCCAAAACAGAGAAAGAAAATTACAAACTAATTTCTTTAAT
Organism: Myrmecobius fasciatus; assembly: GCA_023553655.1. Lineage (NCBI taxonomy): Eukaryota > Metazoa > Chordata > Mammalia > Dasyuromorphia > Myrmecobiidae > Myrmecobius > Myrmecobius fasciatus. Next base: position 46,884 of record JAJPUD010007189.1, on the reverse strand, counting down.
TTATATTGATGCAAAATTTTTAAATAAAATCTTAGCAAAGAGATTACAGCAGGATAATACACTGTAACTAACTGGAATTGATACCAGGAATGTGGCTGGTTCAATATCAGGAAAACTATTATCATAATTGACCATATCAATAACAAAACCAACAGAAATTATTTGATAATCTCCATAGATACAGAAAAAACTTTTGACAAAATATAGCATTAAAGCACAGAGAGCGTAAGGATAAAGGGAGCTTTCCTTAAATTAATAAGCAGTATCTATCTGAAACCTACAGCAAGCATCATTTGTAATGGAGAAAAGCTGAAAGCATTCCCAATAAGATCAGGGATGAAACAAGGATGCCCATTATTACCACTGTTATTCAGCATTGTACTAGAAATGCTGGCTTTACAATAAGAAAATAAAAAAATAAAGGAATTAGAATAGGCAATAAGGAAACAAAACTCTCACTTTTTGCGGATGATATGATATACTTAGAGAATCTTAGAAAATTATCTAAAAACCTACTGAAAATAATTAACAGCTTAGCAAAGTTGCAGGACATAAAATGAACCCACACAAATCATCACCATTTCTATATATTATTGACAAAGTCCATCAGCATGAGATACGAGAAATTCCATTTAAAATAACTGTAGACAAAATAAAATATTTGAGTGTCTTATCACATTCAAGACAAACTCAGGAATTATATATGTCCTTTGGGCATAATGTCAGATTGCTCTCTAAGAATGGTTGGACCATTTCACAACTCCACCAACAATGCATTAGTATCCCAGTTTTCTCACATCCCCTCCAATATTTATCATTTATTTTTTTCTGTCATCTTAGCCAACTTAAGAGGTGTGTGGTGGAACCTCAGAGTTGCTTTAATTAGCATTTTCAGTAGTGATTTAGAGATGTTTATATGACTATTGATGGCTTGAATTTCATCTTCTGAAAATTGTCTGTTCATTTCCTTTGACCATTTCTCAACTGGGTAATAACTTATATTCTTATAAATTTGACACAGTTCTTTATATATTTTAGAAATGAGATCTTTATCAGAAACACTGGCTGTAAAGATTTTTCTCAACTTTTTACTTCTCTTTTAATCTTGTTTCTGTTGGTTTTGTTTGTGCAATTTTTTTTAATTTAATGTAATGAAAGTTGTCTATTTTGCCTTTCATAATGTTCTCTAGTTTCTCTTTAGTCATAAATTTCTCCCTTTTCCAAACATCTGATAGATAAATTATCCCTTGCTCTCCTAATTTGTTTATGATATCATTCTTTTTGCCCAAATCATGTACCCCTTTTGAGTTTATTTTGTATGGGGTGTGAGAGGTAAGTCTATGCCAAGTTTCTGACAAATTATTTTCCAATTTTCCTAGCAATTTTTGTCAAATAGTAATCAAGAAACTGGAGATTGGAAGTTTATCAAATACTAGATTACTATAGCCTGTGACTATTGTATAGCATACACATTCTTAAAGGAAAAGTTTGGAGAAAAAGGAAAAGAAGGAAATAAAAAATAAAATTATGCTAGTGGGGGACCTCAACTTTTCCATCACAGAACTAGACAAACTTGACCACAAAATAATGAAAAAAAATTGAGAAGATGAATCGAATTGTAGAAAAGGTAGATGATACACCTTTAGAAAAAATTAAGATAACTTTTTCTTAGATATACATGGAACTTTCACAAAAATTGTCCATATATTAAGGCATAAAAATATCATAATCAAATGTAGAAAAGTAGACTTTTGTTTGAAAGACCTCTATTTCATTAAATATCCATTTCCCCCCTGAAAAGATTATTCTCATTTTTGCTGGGTAGGTTATTTTTGGTTGTGATTCTAGTTCTTTTACTTTATAGAATATTATATTCTAAGTCTTCAGATCCTTTAATGTGATAGGTGCTATATTTTGTGTTATAGTGACTATATTTTATCATGTTATCATGACTACATATTTTAATGTATTTTCTCACTGCTTTTGAAGTATGTTAATGTTTCAGAAGTTATGTATTTAGTTAGTATATTCAAATATTATATGCACTGTCATGTGCTGCATAGGACTTATATTCTGATATGTGAAGCTTTCTTGTATTGAGATTATGTATTCTAATGTAGCATGAGTATCTTGAATTGAGGGATATATGAATTATGATTAGTATCTTTCAATTGTTTTATGTGATATTATGTGTATGCATGTGACTTGCATCAAACTTTTAATTAACTGTACCAGCTGGGCTCTGTTTGTATTTCCACAGACATTTAGGTGCATCCTACATACCAGGAGCTCTTAACCTGAATTCCATGCACGACCAAAGGGTCAATGGCTAGATTTCAGTGAATTTATGAATTTTGTTGGGGAAAAAATAAACTTCTATTTTTACCAAATGATCTTGTTATTGTATTCATTCTTATTTTATTTTTTAAAAGACAAGGCTTCTTTTAAAAAATTCTTTTCTCTTTTGCTTCTATTAGGATTAAGAACTTATACTCAATATGGAAAAATCAAACCAACAACTTTTGAAATATACTATGACCATATAGGCATTGGAATTTTAGTCACTCTTGAAAGTAATACATATAATGGTGTAAATAAAGAGCCTCTGATATCTACATCAGCACTAACATCGGTCAGTGATAACACACGTTGAAACTGCTCATTCTTTTAAAACAATGTTTAAAATTACTTTCAGTAGCATAGGACTAGAATGCTTTATAGATATATTGTTATGCTGCTTTCAGAAACATCAATTTTAACCTAGTGTTTTGTCTCCATTAATGAATAGCACATAATGATGGTCTAACATATCATTTATGAAATTAGCACTTGCCTCTCATTCAAAAAGCAAATGATTTCTTGACTAGAAAATGTACTTGAACCTTCAAGAAAACTGAGGGGAGTATGATCCTAATAAAACAAATCAAATTCAATTTGGCTTCCTGAGATGGTTGATTCTCCCACTCTGCTCTGTGTGCGAGTGTGTGTGTGTGTGTGTGTGTACATACACACATATAATATGTATACATATCATAAATTCATATAAATGGATATAGATACATGTATACACAACATATACATATATACACATAATTAGGTATATGTATTCATACTCATGGGTATATGTCAATGTAGTGTCTGTGTGTATAGATCACTCTAAATACATAAAAAGAAATGTGTTTGTGTGTGTGTGTGTGTGTGTGTGGTGTGTGTGTGTATGTGTATGTATTGTGTACAACTGTTTTATGGATCTAGAGTTATACAGATTGATGTCTCAATTTTTCCATTTGGTATTCCAAATATAGAGATAATCTTTGTATCCCATGGATTTTCCAACCAAGTTAAATCATTGATACAATACATACATTTTATTGCACCTGACAAAATTCCAAGAATTGCATGTTATTGTCCCCAGCAACACTTTGTTAGTCATACTCTTGCTGGTTATTGCATAAAGCATATCCTAAATATATGCATCCATTTCAATTTTACTGTACAAACTCTTCTATCCTAACCCATATGTATTTCTTGTGAGAGGACATCTTGTAACTATTAAAAGGCCCAAACTAGCAATTATCAATGTTTTGCTTTCTGTATCCTCTGTACTTATCTGTGCTTGGCAGGGAAAGAAAGCATTAGTATTGGGGATTGGAGTCAGGGGGCTTAATATTCTGAATGGTAGAAATGAGAACAATTCCAAGATATCATAGTAAGATGGCTAGCATATTTTAATCAATAATGCAAACAACAAACATTTATTAAGTGACTACTTTTTGCCAACCATTGTTTTAAGTGCCAGAATAGAAAGAAGTCTCAAGGAGCTTGCCTTCTTATGGAAGAGACAACATGCAAACAAATATATAAAGCAAGCTATATACTGGACAAATGGGAAATAATCAACAGAGGGAATGTAGTAGAAATAAGGGTTGGGAAAATCTTCCTTTAAAAAGTGGCCTTTTAATTAGGACTTAAAAAATCTAGAGATAACAAAGTTGAGGAGGGAAAGCATTCAAGGAATTAGAGACAGCCAAGACCCAACTGATACATAAAATTAGAGTGACTTGTTTGTGGAACAGTTTGGAGGCCAGTGTCACTGGACCAGAGTATGTGGGGGAGGGAGTAAGATGTAAAAAGATTGAAAAAAGAGATTATAAAGGACTTTGAATGCCAAACAGATAATTTCGTATTTGATCCTGGTTGTGATGGGGAGCCACTGGCACTTATTGAGAGGGGAACAGGAGTGACATGGTGGGCCTGCATTAAAAAAAATACCTTAGTGGCTAAATGTAGAATGGATTGAATGGATGATTGAATGGAACTAAATGCAATAAGAAGAGATGTGAGGCTGGCATTCCCATGAGCAATAATCTAGGCATGAGGTAATGGGAGCCTATGCTAGAGTGGTAATATTTTCAAAAAGGAAAAGCAGGTGTATGTGAGATATGTAGAGATAAAATCAAAAGGTCTAAGTAACAATTTGATTTAACTAGGTGGGTGAGAGTAAGGAATCAAGATTCAATCCTAGACTGGAAGATTGACACATTGGGAGGATGGTGGTGCTCGAATGAATCTTATTTTGGATTTTTTAAGGTAGCATATGGACGCTGAGCTGTCTCTTCTAATATATCCAAGATGACTGATATTTTCAAGATAGATCACTAAATAAAACAATAGACCTGTGGGTTAGAAAATGTATTCCAAAAATACAAAGAAAAGATTTTTTCTATGGATTTAACAGAATTTGTTTTTCATCTTAAAGTAGTAGAGAGACTCAATTACTTCTTCCCTACAAACTTCTCACAGAAAGAGTAGGATAGTTTTGGAACTCTATACACTCTCCAAGCTCCTTTGTTTTTACAGATTCATTTTACTAAATGTATGTGCATTTAAAATTATTCTCACTCGATTGTGACAGATTAACAGGCGCAAGAGCAGGTTGACTAAGTCTATTTTTTTTTTGCCATGTCTACGTTACAAATCTAATCTTAAAAGAGATTTGGGGGGAAGTAGAATGAAATATTTTTCCTCAGTTAATCACAGTCCCTTCTACATAGGAGAAATCAGATACACACATGTGAGGTAGCTATGTATTTATATTAAAATAACATATTAATTATTACTTGGAGAGAAAAGATTTAAAAAATTTTTTTTCCAATTTAGTATCAAATTAGAAGTGTTAATGTTTTCTATAATGAATAATGTTTTATATTTTTGTATTATTCAAACTTGGGAAAAATATTTAAATATGACATTTTAAAAATTCTCTTTCCAGATGGATGGAAATGTGGCACTTAACACTTCACTAGCTCCACAGTATCTCACTGCAACTGAAATTATCTTCTTTGCATATGAACCCATGGATGGAACTAGGAAACCTGATATGGACTTAAGATTTAGCCATATTCATCTTGGAAAACAATTAAGATCAAAGTATGTTATGATTTATCCCAGATAATTAAATTCAACCACCAGTTTCCTTTGTGCTGAATGTTAGAACATTTTGGGTTAAATTAAGACCTTTGGGATCTGTTTGATGAATATGAAAGCAAGAGAATCCATCAAGTCTTGGTTGATAAGTGGTCACAGTAATGTGATAAAGAGGCTAGCGAAGAGATATTTTTAAAAGAAAATAAGCAATAACTAACCTAAATTTATTAGAGTAACTGTGACTATAAGCCCTAGGATCTGTTAAACACCTGCCTTCACTCAGGAATAGAAAGATCTTTACAAAATTGCATTCTGCTATGATCAGATTGCCTTCTTTTTCCAAAATGTTGGCTCTCTCTTGCATACTTTTTTTGCTAAAGATCTTTCTATTCCTGAGTGATGGCAAGTGTTTAACAAATGCTTCCTAGATTGGAAAAATAAATACAATGAAATAGGCAATACTATTCTAATTTGGATGCAAAATTCGCCCAATTGATAAAGTTCTGTTCAAATCCAGTCTTACAAACATGCTAGCATGTGACCCTGTGTAGGTAACTTAAATTTGGTTTGCCTCAGCTTCTCAAATGTAAAAATAAACTAGAAAAGGAAATGGCAAACCACTTCAGTATTTTTGCCAAGAAAACCCCAAATAGGGCTTTGAAAAGCTGGACTCAATTGAAAATAACAAAGTTGATTTTTAATAGAATAATGTGATATATGTCTGCATTTCAGCAAGTGATTTGACAAAGTCTTTCAAAATATTCTTGTGGACCAAATCAAGAAAACCTTAAATTAAGCCCATGAAAGTTGGTTAACTCAGGTCTTGATCTCTTTATGAATAAGCAGGAGAGATGAGGTCACAGGTAGCAGGCTAATAAAATTGACAGCTAACAAAACCAGGACAGCTGACACACCCAGACAACAGAAATGGGAACCAAGAAAATCAATAGGTGAGAAAAATAGGCTGTTTATTAAGATTAAATCTAATAGGAAAAAATATCAAGTTATAAACCTGGATTTACAAAAAATAAACAATGGAGAAAAAGCACTGTTAAACAAAAGATTAGGTGAAAAAAACAATCTGGATGCTTTGAATCCATAATAATTCCTGTACTAACTACCTAACATATAGAATGTGCTTTATAGATACACACAAACACACACACACACACACACACACACACATACACACACATTATTATTACAACCACTGCATTTGCCATATATTATTTGCAGGTCCTTGATTATAAATAGCAATAGTTACTGTTCTTTCCCTCCCAGATTGATTTTTTTCTTAATTAAAAGAGGCCATTATTTGCCTCACTTCTTATCTAAGCCTTACCTGTTAAACTGAAAGGCTGTTAAAGACCTTAGCTTAAAAACTATCTCCCACAGCATCCAAGGCCATCTCCATCTATATCTGGTAATTGATAGCTGATAGCTCTGAAGGAGAAAGTGAGACTGGGAACTTTGCACAGCCCTTCTTCACTGAAATCCAATTCATTTGCATGTCATTGCATCACTTCCCTGATGTCAAAGTCATCTTCAAGTATAAAGGACAAGAAGCAAAGAAATTGCTTGAGCTCTCCCAGTTTCCCTTGAAAACTATGTGAAACCAAGCTTTTTGAACAGAATCTGATGGAATGAAACTACTTCCCAGTTAGATTGGTTGGAAAAACTTCACTGGGGTGAAAGAAGTTCAGACCAGCTCAGATGGAGTCTGGGAAAGCCAGTGAGAGGGTCTTAAACTAAGCAGATCAGCAAATGAGACCCTGGCTCAGTAGTGAAGTTGTCCAGTAGGGCAGCCTCCTGTCCCAGCTTAGAAGGCAAATTTTGGAAAAACAAGTTGTTTCCTGGAAAGATCAGGAAAAGCAACCCCTGCTGTGAGCAAGGTAGCAAATAAAAAAGGGGGCTCCTTTGCTCAAAGCCAAGATTCAGAGCTGCACAAGAAGCTCGGGACGGCATTCCTTTTACCTCGAGCAGAGCCCAACTTCTAAAATCACAAAGGAAACACAAAAAAGAAAGAAAATGAGCAAGAAATAGAAAAGAACCTTGACCATAGAAAGCTATTACAGTGACAGGAAAGACCAAAATACCTCAGATGAGGACAAAATGTCCACAAAAGAAATCTCAAAAAAATATGAATTGGTCTCAAACCCAAAGAGGCTTTGTGGAAGTGCTCATGATTTTTTTAAAAGTCAAATAAGAGAAGAAAAATGAGAAAAGAAAAGTATGCAAGAGATAGAGAGCTAACATCTTGGAAAAAGAAGGCAATTCCTTAAAAAAATATAATTGGGTGGGGTGGCTAGATGGTGCAGTGGATAGAGCACCAGCCCTGAAGTCAGGAGGACCTGAGTTCAAATCTGGTCTCAGACACTTAACACTTTCTAGCTGTGTGACCCTGAGCAAGTCACTTAATTCCAATTGCCTCAGCAAAAAAAAATACAATTGGTCAAATGCAAAAAAAAAAAAATCCACTAAAGGAATCAATACCTTGAAAAGGAGAATTAATCAAGTGGAAAGAGATACAAAAGCTAACTGAAGAAAATCATGAATTAAAAATTAGGGCAAATAGAAGATGACTCTATGAGACATCAAGAATCAAACAAATTAAAAAGGATGAAAAATGGAAGAAATAAAAAATACCTCCTTGAAAAAGCACTTGAGTTGTAAAATAGATCCACAACAGACAATTTAAAAATTGGTCTACCTGAAAGCCGTGACTAAAAAAAAAAAAATTAAAATAAAAGCTTGGATAGCATTCTTTAAGACATCACCAAAGCAAACTGCCTTGATAGTCTAGAAAAAGGATGGAGAATACATCTATCACCTTTGGAAAGAGATCCCACAAGAAAAACTCCAAGGAATGTTGTTGCAAAACTCTAGAACTATAATCTCAAGGAAATAATACTGTAAGCTACTAGACAAAAGCAATTCAAGAAAGAGCAACAATCAGGATTAGCCAGGATCTGGCAATGTCTATAATAAAGGATCAGAGGGTCTGGAATATTATATTCCAGAAGGTAAAGGACCTGGGATTACTGCCAAGAATTAACTATTCAGCGAGACTTGAGTATCATCTTATAGCAGAGAAGATGGAGCTTCAATGAAGTTAGAGACTTTCAATCATTTTTATAGAAAAAAAATGAATTAAACAGAAGATTTGGTCTTCAAGCATAGGACTCAAGAGAATCATAGAAAGGTAAACAGGAGCAAATCTATACATTCACATATACAGTTATGATTACTATCTATTTTCCTCAATTTTTTTCTTCCTCCTGTTTGTCTTCTCCCTCCTTTCATCCTTTCCCTCCTTACAGTCCTCCCTTAGTTTCCATCTTCCCTTTATTTAAACTCCTCTCTTCCTACTTCTCTGCCAGGTAAAATAGATTGCCATATTCAATTGATTGTGATTATTATTCTCTCTTTGAGCCAACACTAATAAGAATAAGGTTCAAGCAATGCTCATTACCCACCCTCCCATCTTCCCATCCACAGAAATAGGTCTTTCATGCCTCATGATGTGAAATAGTTTATACCATTCTACCTCTCCTTTCTTTCTGCATCTTGTATACTCCTCTTTCTCATTCCTTAATTATTTTTATAACATTTTCTCCAGTTGACATTATACCTATAATTTCCAATCTATGCACATCCCCTCTCAGAATAAGACAAATCTAACCACAAAATAAACAAGAAAGAAACTAAGGAGACTAATAGAATCCTAGAAAACTTAGATATGATAAATCTCTGGAGAAAATTGAATAGGGACAGAAAGGAAGATACCTTTTTCTCAGGAGTACATGGCATCTACACAAAAATTGACCATATATTAGGACATAAAATCACAATCAAATGCATAAAGGCAGAAATAGTAAATGCTTCCTTTTCAGACCATGATGAAATGAAAAATATATTCAATAAAGAGGCAGGGAAAGATTGATTAAAAACTTCAAGAGAATGACAATAATGACACAATGTATCAAAACATATGGGATGCAGCCAAAGCAGTTCTTTGGGGAAATTTTACATGTCTAAATAGTTGACATGAATAAATAAAGAGAAGATCAATGAACAGGGTATGCAATTAAAATGGTAGAAAAGGAACAAATTAAACCTCCCCAAATAAATTCCAAATTAGAAACTCAAAGAAGTGATTAATAAAATTGAAATTAAGAAAACCATTAAACTAATAAAAACGGAATTAGTTTTGTGAAAATCCAACAAAATAGATAAACTTTTGTTAATTTGATTAGAAAAATGAAAGAAATAAAACCAAACAACCAGCATCAAAAATGAAATGGCTGAACTTATCACCAAAGAAAAAGAAATTAAAATAATAATTAGCAATTATTTTGCCCACTTGTATACTAGAAAGTATGATGATCTAATCAAAATGGATGAATATTTACAAAAATATAAATTGGCCCAGATTAACAGGAGGAAATAAATTGCATAAATATTCCTCTTTTAGAAAAAAAAAATTGAAAAAGCTATCAAGGAAATTTCTTTTTTTTTTGCCTTTCCCTTACATATAATTTATTTTTTTATAAAGCTTTTTATTTACAAAACATATGAGTGATTTTTCTACATTGACCTTTGCAAAAGGCTTTTTTTTCCCAAGCTTTTCCCCTCCTTCCCCCCACCCCC